>ML779504.1:462453-482230 GCA_009831015.1 Picea engelmannii | reverse complement strand
AAAGAGAAAGTGTATTGGTGATGTAGGGACTTTTGTATAGCATAAGTTCTTATTGTAAACAAACCTTTTTCTCATATGATTGTAAGAATATTTTTTTTTATTTGGTATATGTGGTAGGTATATTACATATGGTATCAGAGCATAGGTTGAAAAAACTAGACCTTATGGGAGGAAAAATTTCTAAACATAATTATGTAATCTTAATTTCAGACCTAGATAAATATTTCCTTGTAAAGTGACACGATAATATTTGACCCTACAATATGTAGACACATAATGAAGAAAAAAATAACCTTGAAGGAAATGTCAACCAACAAAACCCTAAACAAAAAAGTGAAAATTGTTCATCCTCTGAGGTGTTGCAAACTATTAGGAGCATCATAGTGGAGCTTAAGACTTTTAAGGAAGACAATGAGAAGATTAAACATGAAGAGCAACAATAGTTTAATGAGATATTATTGCAAAATATGGATGAGAAGAGTAAATCAAAGAAATCAGAAGTAAAGAAAGAAACTAGAAACCCGTCATCTGAAAATTCAAGGAGAGAATCTAAGTCAAATGATAGATCCTCAAGCAACACTCAGCAAAGAGAGGAATTACAAACACCCTCTTCCAATAAAAGAAAACAATTAGACCACCAGGAAGGTGAATTAAAAAAGATAAACCCCTCTAGATTTGATGGGGAGTCAAAAACAGGTGAAGAAGTTGAAGCTTGTTTACTAGACATAAAAAAATACTTTAAGATATATAATAATTCCACTAACATGAAAGTTAGAATGGCCATTTATAACTTAAAATGGAAGGCTAGCATTTGGTGGCAAGATCTGAAATTAACAAAAGGATTAAAGGAGAAAAAAATGAAGTGGTCAGAGTTTAAGAAGTATAAATTAAGAAACAGTACATGTCGAAAAGTTATTATGAAAGAAAGACCAAGGAATTTTATGAGTTGAGGCTAGGAAAAATGTCAATGGGTGATCTAATTAATAAATTATTAGATCTACTAAGATACGTACCTTATATCAAAGAAGTTAAAGTCAAAATTCAGAGATTCCTAATTTGTCTACCACAGTCATACAAAGATATAATTGAATTTGACAATCCTAAATCATTGAACGAAGTGTTCCGAAAGGATAGAATGTGTTATGAACAATATAAACAGAGATATGAAACTCCTAAGGCATGGAAGGACATAAAATAGGATAACCAAAACTAACAAAATAAAGGGTTCAAACCAACTCCTTACCGGAATATGACAAAAGGATTTCAAAGAAATGATCATTCATCTAGCACACAACAAGTTCAGGGAGGTATCAAACCAGTTAATTTGGTATTTAAGAAGATTGTAGACAATCCTAGAGAACCATTGAAATGTTGGGAGTGTGGAGAACCACATTTGTGAAGAAACTTTCCATGTTTAAATCCAACAAGCAAGACTACAGTTCACAATCTACAGGAAACTACCACATTTAGAGATATGGGAAAATACATACACAGAATTAATGGTGCCTTGGAAGGAAGGCAAGTTGATCATCAGTCTACTTTGGTAGAAATTGAAGGTAAGATACAAAACAAAAAAATCTCTATCCTAATAGACCTAGGGGGAAGTTCGAGTTACGTAACCCCATATTTAGTAGAAATTTGTAATATTAAAAGGGTAAAACACCCTAAATCTTGGTTAGTACAATTGGCCACTAGTACAAAAAGGAAATTATCATAGTATATTGCTAATTGTGATATAGGAATAAATGATCAAAATACTTTGGTTGACTTAAATGTGTTACCCTTAGGATCGTATGACATTCTTATTGGTATGGATTGGTTGGAATGACACAAGGGTCTTCTCAATTGTTACGATAAATCATTTGTTTATCAAGATGGGAATGGTGTGAAAATAACAGTTCAAGGGTTAAGGAAACTAGTCTCGGTAAGACAATTATCAACCATGCAGTTAAAAAAATGCATAAGGAAGGGGTGTCAATTGTATGCAATTCAGATAATGGATATACATAATGAGGAGGATAAACGAAAATTAGAATATTATGTGGTGTTAAGAAATTTCAAAGATGTTTTTGTTGATGAAATCCCATATTTACCTCCAAGAAGGGAGATAGACTTTTCTATCGACTTAATACCTGGATCTTCCCCTGTGTCAAAAGTTCCATATAGGATGAGAATTCTGGAGTTAACAGAACTTAAAATACAGATACAAGAGTTACTAGATAAAGGATACATTAGGCCCAGTGTATCACTATGGGGAGCACCAAATTTCTTTGTTAAAAAGAAGGACGAGACATTCCATTTATGCATTGATTATCGCAACTAAATAAAATGAAAATTAAATATAAGTATCCCTTGGTGAGAATTAATGAATTGTTTGATCAAGTGGGAAGGGCGAAAGTATTCTCAAAAATTGATCTAATATCTATTTATCATCAAATCAAAATTAAGGATGAGAACATTAACAAAACAACTTTTCGAAGGTGATATGGACATTATGAATTCGTGGTAATTCCTTTTGGACTCACAAACACACCAACCACTTTTATGAGTCTAATGAACAATATAATCAACTAGTATCTAGATATGTTTTTATTTTATTTTTATTAACGACATTCTAATTTATTCAAAGATGGAAAAGGAACACGAAGAGAACCTAAGAATAATTCTGCAAACGTTATGAGAACATCAACTTTATGCTAAATTCAACAAATGTGACTTCTACCAGGAAAAGATCCAGTACTTGAGACATATTATTTCAGAGCATGGAATAGCAATGGAGCCCCAAAAGATAAAGGAATTTGTTGAATGGCCTAGAGCCACAAATGTAGCGGAGATACGATCGTTTATGGGCATAACATGATATTACAAAAGGTTCATTGAGATTTTTTTGAAAATTTCTTTTTCTATTACATCTTTACAGAAAAAGGGAGTAAAGTTCGTCTGATCACAAAAGTGTTAGGAAAGTTTTGATCAACTAAAAGAAGGGTTAACTACTGCACCAATCCTTAAAGTAGTAGACCCTTATAAATATTCCATTGTTTGTATAGATGCCAGTAAGGAAGGGTTAGGTGAAGTCTTATCACAAGAAGGGCATGCGATTGCTTATGAATCACGGAAATTAAGGGATCACAAATGCACCTATGTGACACGTGACTTAGAATTAGCTTCTATGTTTCATGCGTTAAAAATATGACATAATTATTTAATAGGAATGAAGTTTCTAATTCTAACTGATAATAGTGGCGTGAAGTACTTGTTAAATCAACAAGGATTAAATGCACCACAAGCAAGACGACTAACATTTTTAAACGAATTTGACTTTGAAATCAAACATATTAAAGGCAAGGAAAATAAAGTTGCAAACACACTTAGTAGATAAGAGATGAGGAATATTTAAAAATAAAGGAAAAATTGATGATAGGTGAAGAAGAGATAAACGTGACAGAGTTCAAAATCGACCGGGAAGGAATTCTGAAATTTAAGAAGAAAATATATATAACTAATTCAATGGATTTAAAACTGATCACCTTTAATGAAATCCATAAAAATCCTTATTCATGCCATCCTGGATATCAAAAAATGATTTCAACACTAAGAATTATTTTTTATTGGCCTAATATGAAAATTGATACAACTGATTGCTTGGTGAAATGTTTAGAATTTCAACAGGTGAAGGTAGAACATCAACACCCTGTAGGATTATTGCATCCTTCCCTATACCATAATGGAAATGGGAGGTAATATCAGTGGATTTGATCACAGGTTTGCCAAAAACTCAAGAAAAACACGACTCAATTATGGTAGTAGTGGATAAGTTAAGTAAATCTGCACATTTTATATCTGTAAAGTCTACTTACAAAGGTGTTCATATTGCATAAATTTTTATGAAAGGGATTTTTAGATTACATGGAGTACCAAAGAAAGTAATTTCTGACAGGGATGTTAAGTTTACTTCAAATTTTTGGAAGGCATTATTTGCAGGTATTGAAACATAGTTGCACTTTATTACCAGTTACCATCCAGAGACATATGGAAAAACTAAACATACGAATCATATTATTTAATACATGCTTTGAATGTACGTAATGGAAAAATCGACAAAATGGGAAGACTACTTACCCTTAGTAGAATTCACATACAATAACGACTACCAATCCTCAACCAAAATGAGTCCATTCGAAATCCTTTATGGAAGGAAATGTATGATTCCTATTAGTTGGGATGATCCCATAGACAAGATCATGTTTGGACCAGACATGTTATCGGAAATGGAATCAATGGTTAAAAAGGATCAACAGAACTTAAAGGTGGCACAGGACCGACAAAAGAGCTATGCACATTAGAACCGAATACATAAATAATTTAGTGTTGGAGATCATGTTTATCTCCGGGTGAAGGCAAGAAAGAGTTCGCTGAAACTTGGGAAGTGCTAAAAACTAGCACCAAGGTTTTGTGGAACTTTTGAAGTGCTAGCACGCATTGGCCCAATAACATATCAACTAGCATTACAGACAAATTTAAAAGTTCATAATTTTTTGCATATTTCATTGATTAAGAAGTATGTTCATGATCTTACTCATGTAATAGATTGGAACTTGTTATAGGTGGAACCATAAGGTGAGTTCTAGGTGGAACCATTGTGCATTTTATACAAGAAAGAAACAATGTTGCGGAACTGGGTCATCGTTCATGTAAAAGTACAATGGAAGCGCTTCAGTGCTGAAGAAGCTACTTGGGAGTTGGAGGATGTCATGAGGAAGACATATCCAACTCTATTCCAAGGATGACAAGAATGGAATAAGAATTTAACACCGAGGACAGGGTTAATTCCAAGGGGGAGATTATATAATACCCCTCAAATAAAGTATTTGTCATTTTAATAACTTTCCTTAATGGGAAAATTCAAAATTTGAATTGGTAGGAAAATTTGACTGTTATTAATTTAATTATTGTGAAAGACAATGAGTTGCCATGTGTCCTGATTTATTGGACATATGTAAGAGACAAGATTTTTATTTAATTAATAAAGGAGTGAATAGAAGGAAAAAACAAGTTAAAAGAGGTGATTATGAATCCATGAGTGGGGAACAAGATGAAGTGAACCCCGAGCATGAAAGGACATGTGTCGAAATTCAATCTGGATGATTGACACACCCTGAAAATTAGGGATTTCCAAGCTGTGAAAATTCCCAAGAGGAAAAAGATATTTGGAAAAGGGACTAAGACCTAGGCAAACTAATAAATACACATGTGTGAGGAGGCAAGATGTTTCTTAGGATGTGGAATGGAGGAAGAACCTCTATAATAATTGTTTTCAAAACCAGAGAACTGAGGAGTTGTTGTGTGAGCACTAAGGTGTTAGGCAACTGCAGAAATACAAACACTTGCTAATAGGAAGGCTTATGTTTTTTTCCTTATGGATTCATGATCAGGCTTTGGGGTGACTGGATCAAGTAAATCGGGTCCTCTCTATGGTTGGGTGGAACTTTGTTGTTCCTTCTGTTTTCTAGGTTCCATTTATATATGTTTACTGTCATGTCATTATTTTCATGGAAATATTAGAATGTACATTTGCTATTGTATATTTGGAATAGTAGCATGTGAACTTATACAAAACTGTACTCTAATATGTTGATCATTATGAAAGAGATAGATCTGAATAGGATAGCCATATAAGGGCCGTTGTGTCACTAAAATGTTTATATGATAACTAAGTATATATGTATACATATATGATTCCAAATATTTACACATACGATTCCAAATATTTACATATATGTTTTAGTATGCAAATATAAATTCCAAGTAACCATGTGATGGATAACAATTTCTAAAACTATGGAAAGAATCACATTAAACTATGGTGTATTATTAAAATTCAACGAGTTGTTCCCATGTCTAATAAATTTCCTTAATGCTTTAAATAAACTACAGGAAATTGTTTTCTCAACTACAAACTATATACTCGATGACTTTTCTTCTTTGTTAATCTAACTGGTAAAAATTTACAAAGAATACAAATTTTGTGATCTCCTCCTTGGAGGTCGAGGAAAGGAACTCGATTATCTTTCCCTTTCCTTTCCAACTCGTCCTGAGTTGCGAGGATTACAACCTGTAAAGAAATGTATGAAAATTTTATTAGTCCATACAATAATTTAACAAGTGAATGTACATAGTTCAACTAAGACCTTGTAACTTTTAATGAAGAAAGTAATATTTTATTTAAAGAGGAGAATGCCCACTTATACATGCGAGGATGGCCTCTCCATGTATGAGAATAGGTAGGGAGATTGTGGCGTATCCATCCTGATGTGTCCTCGCATACAAGAGGACCATCATTACTTTTGGGTCCATATAAAATAACAGATTATCAAACACTACTAAATAATGAAGAGAAATAAACAGTAACAATCTACAAGTTATTAAACAATGGATGTACAGTAATAACCAACAAGTTTTAAACTGTGAAAGAGTAACATATCAGACGAATTCGTAACACAGGAAGCTAATGGATAATAATCGTTCTTGTAAATTTTAAAGGAGAAATAGTTGAAATGTCAATTGTGAGATGATGCGCTCTAACATTCTAATACTTTAATACTTGGTTGGATTAATTTCCATAGTCTTGTAAACAAATAAGGAATTCGGAAGGATAGGCGAAATTGGTTATATACCTCTCGGTACAACATATACTAGACTCGTTAAGTTTTTCTACTATGCATAAATCATTTCTTATGTCCAGAGTTAAAATTTAATCAATGAAATTTGAAATACTCAGTAGAGTTTCATGAAGGCTTTGACACAGATCGAATGACCTTCCTTGTTTGCCAGAGTTAAACCTGGGTGGAACGTCAAGTCTAAAGATAAGTTTTTACATAGACCCTTGTACAAAGGTGACTTGTTTTACTTTAAAGAGAAGTTTGTACACATAACATTGTACATAGGCGACCTCTGTATAAGGTTATGGGACATTAACAAACGTAAAACATCTCATTCCGTCCAGACCTTGACAAATTTGTGAAGGTTAATGCATAGGTCAAGCCACAAATTAAACCTCTCGAATATTCATAACAGTAAACCCTAGATACATGAACCTAATAATAAGGAAATAAGTGAATAATAAAAGAATAAAACATTAAATAAAATTCCATAGAAAATGCTAATACAAACAGTTAAATGGTAACCTAAAAAAAAAGGTATGTGTAACAATTCCTGCTATCACGAGAGGGTTAGTTTTTAATGAATTGAAGTCATGCTCGAAATAACAAGGCTTTGAGACCAAGGATATAATTAACAAACCCTAAAACTTCTGACAAATAAATTATATCAAAGAAAATGGGATATGAACAATATACATGCACTAAGAGTGAATTAATTGAAACAAATCTAAGACAAGCAGTTACACAAAGTAAAAGGGATCAAATCCTATAGTAAATTTAAATAAATTAAACCATTACAGTGACAACCATCAACCTCAGAAACCCAAGTGGGATTGTTATCCTTACCTCACAAGAAAACCTGGATGCATGACCCATATCCATAAATGAACGATGCACCCAGTTTGAACTTCCTCGTGGACGTGGGTACTTTTAGCCACAAGGGAACTCTCAACCTTCAACCAGAACGAAGGAAGATATCTTATGAAGATATGAGAGAGGAATTAGTGACTGTAAACTTTAAATAGGGGACAAGTGGATGACAACCAGACAGTCTGAGAAAAGGTTTTCACCAAGGCGAAACCAAGGAGGGTTGAGAGGAATTAGTGACTGTAAACTTTAAATAGGGGACAAGTGGATGACAACCAGACAGTCTGAGAAAAGGTTTTCACCAAGGCGAAACCAAGGAGGGTTGAGGCCTCCCCATGATGTAGAATGAAAGGATAGTGGAACAACTAATGCTTAGGACCCAAAATTTACTCGAAAAACCATTTCCTGACTGATGGTGATAGGTGTTAATGGCGCAAGCTACCTGGTAGGTGGTCCAGGTTGCTTGTCAAACCGATAGAGGCTCTATCACGTGATAGCGAGTAACCCAAGTAAGGGAAGGAGTATTCTTAAGACTGAAAGATCAATGCTAGTGTGCTCTGTACATTGAAATCTTAACTACAATGACGATGCATTCAAGGAGGAGATGTTGTATCATAAGAAAGAATCTTAGTGTTACCCTTTGAATTTTAACACCGGTAAGTAAGACTTAAGTGATAAATGATTTAAGTTTCCCTAATATTAATTCAAGTTCGTTCTAATACGTTTAAACCTTGGCTTGAGATATGTTCACAACATATGTCATAGTATTAGAGTAATGATTCTAGGGTTTGCGAGTTATTTTATGTGGACTAGACACACACACATATGTTAGCATGATATATGTCTACAGTGTTAGCTCAAATGTGTATTTTTACATATGAAGAGTTTATATAGGATTAATATTGTATATCAAATATATGTTATATGAATAATATTACATACTTTTCTTGGGTGTAAGACTAGTAATTTCTAAATAGAGGAAATACTTGTCTAAAGTGTAAGATTGGTAATTTCTAAATAGAGAAAGGACCTTGTGAACATAACTTTGTTTTTAAGAATTTAAAATCGATTAACAACTTTAGATAAAGTCATAAGGACCTAGAGACACAAAGAGAAAGTGTATTGGTGATGTTTGGAATTTTGTATAGCATAGGTTCTTAATGTAAATAAACCTTTTTCTCATATATATGATTGTAAGAAGATTTTATTTATTTATTTGGTATATTTGGTAGGTATATTTTTGATGAAAGTATATAAACCGAGGAAGGATAAGAGGCTCCCCCCTCAACCTACGAGGAAAACAGCATGAACTCCATGTTCTTCCTAAAGGTACATTAAAGACATTTTCCAGAGATGGAACGATTGATGCTGAAAGACATATTGTTTTGTTTTTGGATGTTTGTGATTTCCATCTTGTTTAACATGATGATGTGATGGTAAGGTTGTTTCTCCAAACTTTGTCAGGCCAAGATTATGAATGGTACACATCATTTCCAGCAAGATCAATCGACTCATTTGATGATTTTGAAGCGATGTTCTTGAATATTTTCGCTCCCCCAATCGAGTATCATACTCTTTTTACTAACTTCACCCAAATATGTCTAAAGAAAAATGAGAGGATAAGATATTTCAATCTTAGATTCAATAAAGAACTAAATAAGATCCCTGAAGAAAAAAGGCTTAATGATCTTGTAATACTTGGTTGCTATAAAAATTCCATGCCACCCAATGTGAAGTTCTCTATTACAGCCTCCAAAATTGATACTTTGGATGTACCAATGACCAAAGCTATGGAGATGTAGGAAATCATGATTGAAATAGGCGCTGACCCTGACATTATCCTTGGAATAGTACAAATGTAGATTGATAGTTTGAACATTGTTGATCAAGGAGCATCTAGTTCTAAAAGTAATGAAGATAAAAAGCCATGACCCTATGAAACTCATTCAATCAGTGGAGGATTCTTTAAAGGAACTATCCCGGATGTGAATACAAATCCTGTTGCAACCCAGAAGATGAAGCAAAGAATTGAGATTGCGCAGATGAACAAAACCATTAGACAAATGAAAAATGAAATAAAAATACTAAGAATGTATGATAACTACATGCTTAATCCAAGGATGTCGGTCCTAGAAAAAATAAGGAACCCTGCCACCGAAAAAAGAATGAGGTTTGGAATGTCGACAACTAAAAAAGACAAAGGGTTCCTAGAAAATCAACTCCGAACGCAGTAATACTTGAAGATCCATACAATGAGAAATTGGTCGAACCGGAAAATGATTATATGTCATAAGAAGTTTTTGAATCTGTACAAACGGATGGATGCAAGATATCCATGTATATATTTGAAGAAGATGAAAATGATCCTCTATCGCAAGAAAATGTTGTCCAAACATGGGCACTTGTAAATAAGCCCAAGAATAAAGACAATTCTGAAAAAGATAAAGAAAAAGACAACGAGAAAGAGAGTGACAAAAGTAAAGTGACCATCACAGAAGTAAGAAAGAAACAAAAGACATTTAATTGCCTTTAGATTATATACAATGTTGTTGATTATCTAAGCAAGTTAATAATTACATTTCCTTTCACAGAAGTTGTAAAAATTACTCAACAGAGGGAAAACATTGTAAAATTGTTGGATGAGCCAGTTGGGAGAATTGAAGCAGTATTTTCCAACCCAAAGTATAGTCATAATTCATCATCAGTAAAGTTAAGAGGAAAAGTTCCACCTTCCTACATTTCAATAGAAAATCAAGATGTTGTGCTCCACAACTATCTAGTATATTATGGAGTGATAAACAACATCATTCCTTTGGCAAATGATGGAGGTGCTTGGCATGAGCTACACAAAGTAATATGAAACAGGCAAAAACATATACGCAATTGATTCCAGGAAGGTACTAGGCTATGGATAAATTAAGGATTTTTATGGCTGGATTAATGTCACCCCTCATATCATTAAGGTTTTTAATATTGTGGTTGTGGATCTTCCTCCAGAATACACAGTTGTCCTTGGAAGAGACTGGTATTCCATGATTGGTGACTATATAATGAATGATGGAAGTTGTATGATGTTACCTGAAAAATATGGAGCAATGATCAAGGTTCCTCGCAAACCTAGGAGACCATTTTCTTTCAAAAATAAGGATAATAAAATGATGGAAGATTATATAGATGCTAGTATTGGGAACTATTCCATCTTGGATATAGAGAAAATTGAGGATATAAAGAGTGAAGATAATTACTTTGCTGGATATTGGAGAATTTCGTTCGATGGAGCTTGTTCAAGATCAGGCAATGGAGTTGGTATTGTACTTAAAAGCATCGAGAAGATCGTATACCCACATGACATCAGACTTGAGTTCCCTTGTACAAATAATGAAGCAGAGTATGAAGCCTTAATTCAAGGAATGATGCTAGCACTGGAGATGAAGATTGAACATTTGATTATGACTAGGGATTAAAAGTTGGTAATAAATCAGATCACTCAGAAATGTAAGATTAAAATGGAAAGGCTCAAACTATATTTCAAAAGAGTGAATGAATTAATGGAGGCCTGTAATTCTTTCAATATATATTTTATTCCAAGGGGTAAAAATCAAGTGGTAGATTCTTTAGCGTTGGTTGCTTCATTGTTAAATCTAGATGAAATACAAAGTGAGGCATATTTTCAAGTAAAAATATTTTTTCAACCCTAAGTCCCAGATAAACAAGATTGTCTCCAAGTGTTTGAAAATGATGAGGACTTAAAATATTTTCTAGCAAATGAAAATGACGGTGAAGATGATAATATTGCTCTCGTTTCAAAGAATTGTGTCCAATTTGAATCTCTTTTCACAATAGATGATCATACAAAAAGCCTCACAAAAGAAGTATATATCCAAAAAGAGCAAGAAACAAAGAAATTCAATATTGGGACTAATAATTCCTCGAAATACATAAACTTGGGATTTGATTGTACATCTAAAGAACTTGATCAATATAACACCCTTTTCAAATAATATTCTGATGTTTTTTCTTGGATTTATGATGATCTAAAAGCCTATGATAAATCAACGTTTCATCATGTTATTCCATTAAGAGAAGGAGCAAAGCCCTTTAAGCAGAAAATAAGAATGATGAATCCCAAGTTAAAACCGTTGGTGAAGATCGAGTTGGAAAAAATGAAGAAAGATGGAATAATATATCCCATCATACATTCTCGCTGGCTCTCAATCCTAGTGGTTGTGAGGAAAAACACCAGGGAGATTCAAATGTGCGTGGATTTTAGGGATCTCAATAAATCAAGTGTAAAATACAATTATCCTCTGCATAACATGGAGTTCCTTCTTCAACAAGTTACATGGTATGCTTGTATGTCCATGTTAGATGACTTTTCTGGATACAATAAAGTTTTAGTTTCATAGGAAGACATACCTAAGACGACTTTCATAAAACCTTGGGGGACATATGCATATGCTCAGATGTAATTTGGTTTGAAAAATGTTGGAGCTACTTTCCAAAGGGCTATGAACCACACATTTGAAGGATTGATAGTAAAATTCATGGCGGATTACCATGATGATATAACAGTCCATTCAAAGGAAATAAATGAACATATCCATAAGGTGAGGCAAGTGTTTGAAGGATTTAGATTATATGGAGTTTCTATGAATCTGAAGAAATGTTTGTTCCTTCTAGTTGAAGGAAATTTGTTGGGGCATATTGTATGTAAAGAAGGAATTTATATTGATCCATAGAGGGCCAGGGCCATCAATGAACTTAATCCTCCATCTTGTAAGAAAGGAGTCCAATCATTTTTTGGAACGATAAATTTTGTGTGGAAGTTTGTTCCTGATTATGCGAGCATAGTAAAACCTATTAATCTATTTTTAAAGAAAGACCAAAGGTTTTAGTGGACTTTGAACACACAGGAGGCCTTTAATAACATAAAAAATTCAATTACTACAACACCGATGCTCGTGAGTCCGGATTTTCAAAGAGAATTTATCATGTATTCATTTGATATAGAAAGTGTTGTGGCATCAGTCCTTAATCAAAGAAATGTTAAGGGTCAAGAATTACCAATCAAATTTATGAGTAAGACCCTCGATGACTATGAATTAAGATACTCAAAATTGGAGAAGAAAGCCTTGTCTCTCGTAAAAGTAGTAACACATTTTTTAGATCTATATTTTAAATTCTCATGTCATAGCATATGTGGCATCCTCTCCAGTAAAGATGATTTTGAACCAACAACTAAGAGAAGGGAAATGAGTGAATTGGATGGAAAAAATTCAAGTGTATGATATTGAAATCTAGATTTTAAATGTAATCAAAGGGAAAGGATTGTGCAAAATCATTACAGATAGTGATGCCATGAATGGAGTGATTTCTGTTTCAATGGGAAAGCCTATATCTGGCTCGGAGTGGTACAAAGAAATTTTATTCTATTAAAATCTAGTCAATTTCCCATCAACATGACTCCAAAGTAAATGCTTCAAATATGAAGTCAAGTCAGTATGTGTTGATTCATGAAATATTATTTAGAAGAAACTATGATGGCATGTTATTAAGACGTGTAGATAAAAAAAATGCCCAATAACTGATACTAGAATTTCATGAAGGAATATGTCGAGGAAATTTTTCACCTACTGCTACAACACATGAAATAATAAGAGTTGAATATTATTGGCAATCAGTTTTCAAGGATTCATATGTGACTGTGAGAAGATCCATTCCCTGTCAACAATTCTTAGGAAAGAAGAAGAGGTATGCAATGTCTTTTCAACCCATCTGAGTAGAACAACCATTCATGCAATGGGGGTTGGATGTCATTGGGCCAATAAATACAAAATCAAGTAAGGGGCACATATATATTATTACTGCTACAGACTATTTCACAAAATGGCAGAAAGAAACAACATTGAAAAAGTTGGTTCCGAAGAATTGATTAAATACCTCAAGGATAATATCTTGTCAAGATTTGGTGTTCCAAAGAAACTCATTACAAAAAATGGGTCAAAGTTCACAAAACTTTGCGAAGAATATGGCCTTGTGATGCAAAAATCATCATATTATTATCCACAAGGGAATGGCCTTGCCGAGTCCACAAATAAGACACTGATTCAAATCCTAAAGAAGACTATCAATCAAAATCAGAAAAGTTAGCACTTGAAGTTGAAAAACACGTTATGGGCAAGCATAATGACTCTAAAAGATAGCATTGGAATGTCTCCTTAAATATTGGTTTATGGAAAGGAAGAGAAGATTCCAATCAACCTTGAATTAAATTCTTTGACTTATGCGGTCAACCTGGAAGATGTTGAAGATACTCCTCCTTTGCATAAGAGATTGAACCAAATGTTGAGATTAGAATAAGAAAGAAGTGAGGATTTGAAGAAAATATCATAGAGGCGGCACAATGTTAAGAAATACTTTGATCAAAGTGCAACAATCAAGAACTTTTAATTTTGGATTGGGCCTTACCTCATTGAGAAAATTCTGGGTTTCAACTCATACATGCTTAAATATATGAAGGGAAAGACGTTGATTTTGCATGTCAATGGGAAACACCTGAAAATTTTCTTCGCTTGAGATTCTCTCTTTTCTTTGTACATAGTTTTATTTTATTTTATTTTTACATCCTCGATGTCTCAACTCCATTGCCCAAAGGATAAAACATCTGGTCGTGAGACTCTGGATTCTTGAAAACCCATAGGGCATTATCATCCAATAGTTGGAGACAATTTTTGAACCCATTTTGTTCTTCCTCTTTCTTTATATTTTCCCATTTTCCTTTCTTACCTCTTCTCTTCCCCTTCTATAATTTCCCTTCTGGAATATTTCCACTTTCCCCTTTTCTTTGTTGTATCAATATTACCACAATTATTCATTTTCACCATGTTCTTGGACTTTCTTACTTTCGTACTTGTGGACTCATGGACCTAGATGTTATACCTCCACTTCTCCCACAGTCCACTCGACGTATCTCAACACTAATCCATTTCATCTATTCAGACCTTCGGACATGCAGACCTTTGGACTCGCTTACTTTCCTTTCCATTCTAATCGTTCTCTCTGACTCTCCATCATCATGTGTGCCTTCTTTCACTTTTCTCGAGTAACATTTAATGCTATCTTTATGGATTTATCTTCTAAATTCATTTTTGAAAAGTTCATTGATTAATGGTGTTTATATCAAGGAAAGTCACATTTATTTCGAATAAATTATTTCTTCGAAATAAATCTAAATTAAAATCATTTTATTGTGCAAAGTAATATTACAATAAAATCTTGCCAGATCTGTGAAGTTAGTCATGAGAAAATAACAATTATGTGGAGATACCTTGAACCTCCTCACCAGAGCAGACCAGAACCATCATTGGTCTCGGTCGTACTAGTACTATTCAAATCTACGGGGTAAATAAAACAACAAAGTCTGGACTTTAGGGATAGTTCTCGCAGGTTGTGTCCCATAAGTCTTTGAATGCAAGGATATTGTCGCCTAGTGCATTGACAAGTTTGTCCAGAACAGAAGGGCCATCACATTACAAACAAGTTCTCCTATTTCCTTGGTTCCTTCAATATTTAGGGAGATATTGAGATTGTCGGAGCTAAATCTGGTTTACGAAGGGGAGGAAGCCATGATTTTTCTAAAAAGAAAAAATAATGGAATCAAACTTCTTGAAGAATATTTACATGACCCTGCATCAATACCAGAAGATATGTCTAGGATTCAAGTAAGTTATTCGAAAAATCCTTATAAAGAAATTGCCTAGTTATTTACTCAAATTGCTGGCCAAGTATTTATAGAAAGCATTCCTTCATTTGCATTGTATATATTGCATTTCACAGTTCATGAAAACATAATGTTAAATTGGGAGAAGATTGTTTCAAAATAGATTACTACACAAATAACAAATTTCAAGATGAGAAGATATTTTATATGTCATTCTATTTGGTATTTTCTATCACCTATTGTCATGCTTTTGAGGGTTTAAATATTGCTAAAAGGGTGAAAGTAAAGGTGGATCTTGTGACCATGTCATATCAAGATTTATGGAGACAGAAGGTCAGCCACCATTTCTATGAAGTGTACAATAATTTCTTGTCTAAATTCAAGAAGCTATTATTTGGGGAAGATACTTCTCGCCTCTCATTGGAAGCATCATATTTTCTAAAAGGGAAAGGAATTCCTGAAAAAGTGAAAGACTACAATATCATTATGGTTTTCTGATCTAATGAAAAAACCATTTTTCTTCCATATTATATATCTAATATTTTTTTTATTATTCAAATAGCTAGACAATACAAATTCTAGTTTCACACCTTTTCTGAGAAAAGAAAAAAACAATTCATACCTCTTCCATGGAAAGTTGGTGAAATTATTCTGAGAGGAATTTCCAAGGTTGATGAGTATGCTACCTATTTCAATCATTCAAAATTGATATATGCAGAGGAAGTTAAGGGTTTTGAACCTAGTCATACTTTTTACAGTCATTTGATATCATTCGGGCTCAGCCCCGCACTCATAAATTCAGTTTTAAGCGAAGAAGAGGAGTACCACCTCTTTAAAAATGAAGGAGGATTCATATCCTCATGAATTTTTCGTTTCAGTCCTAACGGATTCAAGCATCTACACCTCTCAATGGTGGAACCATCCCTCCTTATGACATAAGAGTCCAAGTAAATTTTTTATTACTTTGCCATTTTCATTTTCATTAGATTAAAATTTTAATTTAGCTTGAATGTTGGCCCTTTTTTTCAAATTATTTTTCCAATTCCGCGTTGTACGCCCTCACGATTTGGCTCACCCTAATGTAATATGTCATGTTTTAACTTCATTGTAAGAACCACAACCAGTGCATCTAATCTAACCGTACTTAACCGATGCATCTTTTGTAATGCCCCACACCCATTGCATTATACAATACAACGCCTGCTAAACAACATGCTAGTGCTTTTTGAACATAGATGCACCAATGTGTTACATTTAACTAAGCACATCGATAAACTTACGACTCATAAAATTTAACTTAGTGGTGCAACCATTTTAAACAAATGCACTAGTGTTATTAACAGGACTACACGGGGATATATATTGACCAGCTTGGCATAGCAGGGTGTTTCGTTTGATGCCCCATTATCGGTGCTTTATGGTTCACAACACACGACTAAAACAACTTTAGTGCTCCAATAAAATGGTAGCACTGGGGTGTTCATAGTAACACATCACATCGCTTGTTTTGGATTAGGGAAATTTAATGTAGCAGTGCACATGGGTCCAAAAAAGGCACCGATGCATTATAAAAGAAGACACACTACTAAACAACGTGTCGGTGCTCTAGAAACTATGGAGCACCGATGTGTTCTCTTAGACAAAGTGCAACACTAGGTTTAGTTTCCTTAAAATTTGGGGTGACGGTGTGTTCATGTTAGTCAAATGCACCGGTGTTACTAAAAGAAGTTCACTCAGAAATTATTGAATGACGTGGCAGAGTGGGGAATATCATTTCTCTAAAAAACACAACACACCATTAAACAAAATGCCGATTCTCCAATAACATGGTAGCACATGTGTGTTTATAGTAACACATCACACCACTTAATTTGCAATAAAATAAATTAACCTAGTGGTTCCCATAGATCCAAAAAACACTCTAGTGTTGTAAAGAGTGTGACATAGCACTGGATTTTCACAAATTAGCAGCGTAGTGCGTCTTATGGTAAGCATCACTAAAATACTCAGCGGTGCACCAATAAGATATTTACGCACTAGGGAATTTTATTAATCGAGTGCACCACCCAATTTTCTATTACAAAAATATTTTCCCGGTGGTGCGTTAAATCCATATAATGCACCAATGTTGTGTACTGCAAGGCATTGGGAAAAACATATAATAATTTACCATAGCGGTTTGTCTTATTGGACGCCCCATTACTAGTACATTATAACAAAAATGCATCGGTAAAAAACACACATGAAGCTAAAAATGGAGCATCGGTGCATTAAATTCAATAAAATGCACTAGTGTTGTTAACAAAGTTGCACGAAGACAAATATTTAAAAAAATATCATAGTGGTGTGTTTATTAAAATGCACCCATTAACAATGCATCATAAAAGACAACACACCATCCAAAGGCCTCTGATGCTCCAAGAAACATAGATTTTCAGTGCTTTACATATAACAAAGAACATCACTTAGTTTACGAGTTAAAAATTCTGGTAGAGTGGTGGGCTCCGTAGAACCAACAACACTACATTACACGATTCATATGTAAAATAGTATCGCGATGCATTTTGTAGGATGTGCCTTAATTGATGATTTATATAACACAACACACCAATACTAAATATATCGTTGATCTATTAACAATGAAGCACCAATGCATTAGATTTAACACACCGTTGTTCAGTGCCTTATGTCTGACATGGCACACCAGTAACGATGCTTATTAACTTTAGTAATAGCACTAGTTACTTTTTCACTTTTTTTGCAAACAAAAAATAATTTCTGTTTTTGATGAGTAGAAATTAGTTATATATGTTTGTGTTTTATAATTTAAATTTGTTTTAGCTATATATATGTGCCTAGAAAGAATTTATTTGAATCAGATATGAAGACAAAAACTATGAGTGGAGTAGCAACAATGATAGTAGCCAAATGAAAAACAATTTAATTCACAAACTACATATGAAAACCTCCACAATTAAATTTTGTGGAGGTTTTTCTTTGTAGAGGAAAAAACACAGGTCACTCTTCGGTGCCTCTCATAATTTAGTGCATGGACTCAATCCTCTTCCACTTCCTTAGTGCTCTTTCTCGCATCTCCTCCTCCATGGGTCGTTCGAATTTCTCCAAGATACTTTCCTTGTCATTCTTGTAGCCATATGTGAACTAGCGTCAATTCACTTGTAAATTGCATACCCACACCTCCTATTATTTTCCTATCAAGGGGGCTTATAAAATATATCTTTGAGGATGGGGAGCAGTTTCATAGCCTTGAAGTATTTATAACCAAGGCCCTTTTTGTTGGCACTGAGAACATCAACTTCGTTCCCTTCCAAGTTTGTCATCTTGACCCCTACATTGGCATAATTAGGATTTCCAAGCTTTACGATTAGAGCTTCCCAATGCCCCTTTTCCATGATTAGCAAGAAAGGACCCTGGTGGATTTATTAATTATAATATTGTGTTAACCTTAAGAATGAATTAAGGTCCATATTGTATATTTAATAGAAGTTAAGAAGCACATTTGGAAAAACAATTGATGATCCATAAGATTTGTTGGCATGCCTTATCACTAAATATTAAGCATTTCCTTGACCTCCCACTACTCCTCCATGAGATCCTCACTCATTTACTTACTAAGAAGCTCATGTTTCTTCTTCTCCACAATTGTGTGTTCAATCACCATTATCTTTACCATTATGTGCTCGATGACCATTATCTTTACACAATCACCATACAATTGCTCTTATTATTTAAGAATACTTCTAACACAATAAGCACTAGAACACAAAATACCTTACAAGTTTATGTGTGTTAAAATAAAGATTGTATCAAGATAGACACATTTCCACTAGCCCAGTAACAACATCACTGAACTTTTATCTGTACACACCTATATTGTCTTCACTATAGTTCATGGACACCAAGTGTCCTATAGAGTTGAACGTATAACGCATCCACCTTGGAATTAATTCACCTTTCCTTTCATCATAGGAGCTCACTTGATATTTTCTTTATCTCTTCAATGTTGTAGAAAGCACTAACCTACATGCCCGCCTTTGTGGTTGGCTCCAAATTTGGATAAAATGAAACGAATGATTTTGTGTCTTAGGATTTTGACTCTTCCTTTGCTTCTCCTTTTGGTATCAATGGAACTAAATGAAGGAATGAGTAGTGAGGTCATAGATCAACTTAAACCAGATCAATTAAGATACTTCATGCATGTTGCCTACTTGGAAGAGTTCCATTAGGTCTGGTGGTTCCATAAATAATTATTCCATGCATTGCAAGATAGAGTGCCATTATGTCTGGTGGTTCCATAAATAATTATTCTATGCATTGCAAGATAGGAAAGGTTATTTTAGATACAAAGGCGATTGGATGTTCACATTAATAACAAAAAGTAGTGATTTTGCTTGGGAGTAGCAAGAGACAAGGTCTTAATATCAATCCTCTACGCCGACGCACTCTAAATACCTCCATTAGATGATAACAAACAATAAACTCACATGTATAACATGTGTGAAAGGTTATA
>ML779504.1:424107-460045 GCA_009831015.1 Picea engelmannii | reverse complement strand
TTTAAACATTGTCCAGTCGGCTCTTTTAAAAATAAAAATAAAATTAAAAATTAAAATTAATAAACAAACAAGTAATTAATTATTAAAACAAATAATTAATTAATTAAACAAACAATTATAATCTAAAAATTTTAAAATTTATACTTATTGATTTCATTAAGTCGGCTCCTTACAATAACTTTTCAATTATTTATATACGTGTTATAGTCTTTTTTCCTTCATCTTTCATAAATGCTTTCCTGAAGATGGACCACAATAGTTTGGTCCGAAACGTCGAAAAACATAAAACCTATGCGATGGATCCGAAAGAACTCTCTGAACAAAATAAACTTTGCTATGTTTTATTATGGTATATGTTTTGTTGCAATACAAGTAAAGGAACTTGTGGTAGTGTTAATGTTGAAGGGACAAATGGCCATGTGATCCAACTGCATATGAAGCATAAAAACAGGTGCATAAACGGTTCTGCCATATATTATGTAACATTTAGATATAGATTCTCGCATAAAATATATAACATTTAGATATAGCTTGTCTTGGTTATGTAGCAATATGTAGAGCATTTCACTCGGTTATACTTGACTTGCCTGTGTTGGACACTACACATTTTACTTGGTTACAAAAGTGATATCATTGTTAGTGGCCACTTGCTTAGGTTTAAAACTACCTACCAACATTTGAAGTATGAATAAGTGACCTTCACCACGTGTGACCAAATATATTAAAACTTGCCATTAAAATCAAATGGTTTGAACTAATTAATAAAAGATTGAGTCTTCCAGCCAAAGTTAAGAGTAAGGTTGTTTTTCCAAAGAAAGATAGTGGTCAATCTACATTAAATGGTGTCATTGAAGGGAAGGTGTGAGTTCATGTATAAGAACACTATATTTTTCTAAAATTTCCTTTATGTGTTTGTAATTTTTAAATGAACGCTTTCAATGGAAACTGGATTTACACATTGATTCACCAAACTATGCTACGAGAGCAAGTTAACCCACTCTGAAGTTCCTATGTGTAACATTCCACGTTGTCATGACAACATGCGATGGATAACAAGTGCATTTTTTTTAAGCAGGAAGGTAACAACGAGAAACAATCAATCAACACAACTCGACGATGAACATAATGCACACAATTCAAGCGACAAACAACATAACGACCTAACATACTAGCACATCGTACAGTTGGATGTAACATACAAAAATCAATTAGACAAAAGTAAAAACGACTACCCGCACATCCTACCCTGCAAGGTTAGGACCTCCAAGACACATAAGCAATGCTCAAGCTCAGGGTCCCATCGATTTTGGCCATTTAAGGTCTCAAAGCTGGTGACTGTTCTGAGGAACAAGGAGATGTCTACATCCCGCACGACACAAGTAAGACAAATTCTACTAAGCTAAGGACAATCATCAGACCATTCCAACGCAACCAACATCATAAACCTTTAATGTGAGCGAGAATTAGCAATCATTTATTCAACATTTCACATGGCGCAGAAAAAAAAATCAACGACCGATCAATAGTGGCCTTTCACTGTGCACAACCAGATAAATCTAAACATTTAGACATTACTTCAATCAAACTTAAATTTACAAGCGCGCAAGGGAGCTCACATACACAATCTATCTAGCAATAACAAACTCGAGGCACAATTCTATTTATATTCTAGGCGTGCTATTTAATCAATCATCCATTAAAATAAAATCAGAGGCGTGAGAAGTGATATGCCTTCTGAGGTCTTTCATTTAATCACACATAGATCATGTCAATGTAAAAAATAACTAAAATTATTCAACTTGGCAGTTTAAATAAGAATCGACTAATAAAACTACAACTTGTAATACATCCTTCTAGCTTCTGCAATTATAGAGTTTATTCTCCATTAAAACTTTTTTATCATACACCATTAACTTCTTACATCATGATAATCCTTACTTCGATGAGTTAATACAACCTCGCACATAAATTTTATCATTAAGAGTTCATGTTATACACCGTTATACATCATGGAATTATAAGGATTGTACAACTGTAAAGCACAAGTTATTTGAAAACTAAATGTTAGATCATGGTTTATTATAATACTAAACAATTAGTCTTGCAATAATTAGAGTCGAAACGAAGTGCACTTCTAAAGATTAGACTTGCCATAATAATTATTATGAATCTAATTGTTATGAGTAATAATAATAATTAGACTGTTATGAATCTAACTGTTAATAATGATAATTAAACTGTTATGAATCTACTGTCATAAGTAATAATAATTAGTAAACTGTTATGAATCTAATTGTTAATAATAATAATTAATCTGTTATGAATCTACTGTTAATAATAATAATTAAACTATTATGAACCTACTGTTATGATAATAATAATTAAAATAAAAACCCCACCTGCTAATCAAATGATCCTTGGCATGAGGCTCCAATCCATATTGAATTGAAACTAGAAAAGGCAATCAGTCAACTAACACAAGTTTACTCATAAATTACTCCATTACTGAGAAATTCAATTTAAATAATAATGAAATTCCATCAACTGACTGTAATTCAATTTCGTCGTGCAGAGTTTAGATGCGATTTGATTATAGACAATAGTTTCAACTGCCAATCACTAAGAAGTTGCAGACTAGATAATTACTTCAAATTACCAGCTGTGAGAATGGACATTCATGATAAAAAAAGAAATTGCGTTGCCATTGCTCAGAAAATTCATAGAATAAAACAAGGAACTTCCACCGCCATTAAATATCACTTCCATCCTGACCCCTCTGCTCGTTGAAGAATCATTTTGTTCAAACGAATGAACGAAACTCAAGAAAGAAATTGAATCTTCGTTCACCAACTATACATGATGGTATGGCAGTGTGTTAATTACATTTGATTATGGTCACTTGTGGGCATTCACTATACTGTACAATCGCACATCCTTATATTAAATGCAAACATTAAAATGGGTTGAATTTTTTCCACAAGAATAGGTGAAATATATTAATGCCATGCAAGCTTTTACAAGAGCTTTGATTGTTCGCCTGTGATTCCACTTGTGTGTCAGAGGAGTAAAGAACATCGGGTTTCTGGAAATTATGGCTGAGGGATGACAGATGTAGCATATTTCACGGATTCAACCTACAGACTGAACATTTTGATGGCTAACAACTCCAATTAATAAACCATATTCGATCACTTTATTCTAGTTTTTTTTATATATTTAGAATGATAAGGAAAAAGAACATTCAACATAAAATATGCTCCTGCTGAATGCACCTTGCAAAAGAGTACGTGGCTCTCAAGTGGTGCCCCAAAAATCCCATTCCCGGTGCTTTCCCATAGAGACGAACTGTAACAGGTCCACCTCATCTGCTCACTAGATAATCATGATAATCCAAAGTGGTAATTGCGAACAATGAGGTTCTTTGAGGACCATGATCATGGTGTGGCAAATAGATCTAGGGATCGAATCCGGTGACAGATGACAACTAATTTTAATGATATTTATATTGAGTTTTTCCTATATTTAATCAATCAAATGGTTGAGTAAAGTTAACTATATTTTTATCCCTAAAGTTTCATCCCTAAATCAAAATCTCATCGATCAACTTTTAATGATTTCAATGGACAAAATAGATAGAAATGCAAGGAAAAGTGTGAAAGGTGCTCCATAAAAATATTCTGAATAGATTCCACATGATATGCCATAATCGAATATAAAAACGCAATTCAAGGGATTATAAAAGCGCAGGAAGGGTTTATAAAAACATAATACAATCATTTATAAAACACATACATGGTTTATAAAATTGCAAATTCAAGGGATTATAAAACAAATGCAGGCATAGTTTATAAAAACACAATTCAGTCTTTTATAAAACGCAGACAGGGTTTATAAAATCACAATTCAATCGTTTATAAAATGCAGACATGGTTTATAAAATCGCAAGCAAGGGTTTGGGTCCGGGGCTCATTCTGGCCACGCGAAAACTAGACAGTAACTCTAGAAATAAAACAATACACAGAGATAATAGGAAAAAGTCTAGCAGGTGCAACTATCATTGCACTACCAGAAAAAGAGATCATGTAGACAAAACTGGAATTGATAATGGTGGCTGAACTACCGAAATGGGACTACAGATAATTAAATAAAAGGGGCACTCTTTATGCAAAAGAGACCAGAACCTGCAGATGGATGTAGTCTCTATTGGGTGAACCATAATTCCATACATTAACCACAAACGTAGAGAGATAAACCCAAAATTCATACCATCTAGATGTAAATCAGCATACAATCAACTAAATAAAAATTGCAAAATTTAGACATGTGTACCTTGAGTGAAGGCTAAGGTTCCAATGTTGTTGTCCCACGCCCATGCCCCATCCCTCTCCTTCTTTCCAACCACTGATACCTCACCGGTACCTCCCAGCCAACGCTAGGGGTACTCTTCTTCCCCCTGATCCCCCCAAGCCGCAAAGGGGCCACACACACAATACCAGAGAATGTGACTTCCTAGCTCGCCTCACAAGGTCGAGCTACCACTCATTACACGATATGGGTATCCCAACTCTCATAAGAGAAATTCAGTCAAGATAAAATTTCGACAGCGTAACCTTACGCAATCCAGACATGATCCATACTCCTCCTCTGTCATCCTTTTTATATATTTTTCTTAGTGATTAGTTTCCCAAACTGACATTAGATTCTTTTATTAAATTTAATTAGGATAAACCTCCCCCATACACATGGCACCCGATCCCTTAGTTGCACCAGAAAATCAATTTATTAATTAATTAAGTTTTCCTATTTCGCTCACCCACCCTAAAGCGTTCCTAAAAACGCTCCGCAGTGTCCCTTTATTCCCTTACAATTCTTAGATTACTTACGCCTCACTTAAAGCCTAGTTGAGTTCACAAATAGAAAGTTCCAAAGGCTAGATTCTTTACTAAGTTCGACATTTCCCTTTTTCTTTAAGTTTCCCCTTTTCTTTAAGTTCCCCTTTTTAACTAAGTTCATAATTATCAAGTTTAGACAAAGACAACAATTTACCCTTTTAATAAATTAATCCTCCATTAAAATTTTACTTTAATTATTAATGGTTGAATTTTCTTTACCCCCTTCTTGTTACATGTCTAAATAGTTTTTTTTGGTTCAAAGGTTCTACTTAGACCTAAGTTTTAAATTCACTAGGGTTGGCGACAGTTATTAAGTGAAAATTTGTTATTAAACTTTACTGATCACACCATTCATTTTAAGGTCAACTAGGTCCTAAGGAGCCATAGTTTTCTAGGTACTAGGTTTATTAACTTACCATAGTTAAAATCATGACGTGCCCTTTAGGACGCACTAGGTGCTCCAAGGGTGCCACCCACCTGCATTCTAGTTTTACTGGCACGACATTCCCTTTAATATGCACTACATTCTCCAAGGGTGCCACTTAACTCTTAAATGAATTTGGTAGACGTAAAACCCCTAGAGTCAATACTTCATCAGGTGACCTTGTGGGAGACTAAGTGTCTCTAAGGAATAAGGACCCTACCTTATTATTCGACCCTAAGAATCATCGTGAGCGACTGTCACAGTCTTCCCTCATGACATCATTGATCTATCGAACTAGGTAATCGTTAACCTATATTTCGAGCCATGGCAGGAGTGCTAGTAGGATGTGGCTGGGATGTTGCCACACCTCTCCCTCAATGTATCTGGTTGTCATGTGTGACCCCTTTACTCCAAATGTGAGTTTGGTTGGCAAGCTATCGTCATCCTTCATCCATCAACGAATCATGTCATCCATAATCATAAACATCATAATATATAGTCATATGTCACATCTGTAATATCAAAACCTTCAAACCATAACAATCCACTCCCTGACTCAATCCAGAGTCCAAGGAGATACATTGATGCCATCGACATCGTCTAAGATCTAGAGTCCATCACACTCAGGAGAAACCAGTCAATAGCACATGTCAATATAAATATAGAAAAATAACATATCATCAGATCCATAACATCTCAAAATCATAATCAAAACAACCAATCGTATACTGAACTGAATCACTTGCACGCAAGTGTCCTCAAAGAATAAGTCTGATCAGTGTGCGCAAGAGAGGGATGTTACATACACCCCTTCTTTTTTTAAACATTGTCCCGAAGTTTCACAGTATGTAAGTGATGAAATAAAGTGTATCACAAAATCATATGTCTAGATATAAAACAAAAATGGAAACTGCTGACACATATCATATGTGTCCTCCCAAGTCGTCAAGTGTGGACTATAGTTGTGCCATTGGACCTGGACCTGATCTATCATTCAATCTCATAGTTGTTGAATGCGATGGTCTAGGATGCATATTGGCTCTGCCATGAGTGCACCCTCGTCTGATACCTACAAGGAACTCATGTCAATAACATGTGTAGGATCACTAACATAATGTATCAAAACAGATACATGAAAAACATCATGCATACGCCTCAAAGAATCAGGCAAGGCTAGTCGATAGGCCCCGGGCCCCTTCCTTTCCACAACCTCAAAAGGTCCCACGAACCTAGGAGAGAGTTTAGCACACTTTCCAAACTTGATCGAACTCTTATGTGGTTTCACTCACAAGAATACTTGATCCCCAACTTCATAAATACGGTCGATATGATGCACATCGACATACCTCTTTTGCCGATCCTGTGCTTGCTTGATCCTTTGTATTATTTTTTTCATTTTCTCTTCCATCTCTTGGATCGCTTTCGGTCCCACCATGAACCTATCCTCAAGCTGATTCCAAATCAAAGACATCCGACATGTTGGCCCGTAAAGAAACTCGAATGGCGCCATCTTAATGGTGCTTTGATAACTGTTGTTATACACAAATTATACCAGTGGCAAGAATTCCTCCCAATGCTTATGTTGGTCCATCACATACATACACAACATATCCTCCATGATTTGGTTTTTTCGTTCGGTCTACCCATCTGTCTCTGGGTGATAAACGGTACTAAAGTTAAGTTGGGTTCCCAAGGCCTCTTGGATACTCATCCAAAATTGTCCCGTAAAGACCGATCCTCGATCAGATATAATCCTGCTAGGCATACCATGCAGCCTCACGATCTCGCTGATGAAAACTCTAGCTATGTCCAGAGCCTGATACATCGTACACACTGGAATAAAATATGCACTCTTCGTCAGAGTGTCGACTACTACAAAAATCAAGTCGTGTCTCCTCGTCTTCAGAGGCAATCCAACAATGAAATCCCTTGAAATGATCTCCCATTTCGATTCTGGAATAACATGTGGCTATAGTAGTCCGGTCGGATGTCTATATTCAGTCTTCACCTGCTGACATTCTAGACATATTGCCACGTAGTTGACTATGTTCGCCTTCATTCCTTTCCAGAAGAATAAGGGTTTAAGGTCTGCTCTCATATTCGTGACTCTAGGGTGAGCCATGTACACTTCTCTATGAGCCTCTTTTAGGATAAAACTCCTCAACTCGTCATTGGGCGGTATGTAAATTTGATTTTTAAATCTCAATAATCCGTCATTGTCCATCGTAAATCCCTCAAATTTTGGTACCATCATTGTGTTTTGTCCAATAAAATCCTTGACCTCTTTGTACCAGTCATCATCGCACTCTAAAGTTAGAATATTTTCACGTAGATTTGTTTTAAGAGGCATTACCAAAAATATGTGTGGTCTTCGACTCAAAACATCAACCACTTTGTTCACTATTCATTTTATGTAAGTAATCTTGAAATCGTACTCTCTAAGCAATTTCGACCAACGCCTCTGTGTCGCATTCAAGTTTCTTTGCGTAAATATGTGTCGTAAAACATAGTGGTCCATTTTTAGTTCGAATTTTCATCCAATAAGGTAATGTCTCCATAATCTCAAGACATGAACAATGGCTGACAACTCCAAATCGTATGTTGCATAGTTCTCCTCATGCCTTCTTAACTTTCTCGAGATGTAAGAGATCACTCGACCATCTTTCATCAAGACTCTACCTAAGCCTTCCTTGGATGCGTCAGTGCATACCAAGAAGTCCTCGTCCATGTCGGGGACCTTTAGTATCGACGTTATCATCAACATCTCCTTTAGCCTCTGAAATGCTTTCGGGCATTTCTCGGTCCAAACAAACTTCTTGTTCTTCTTCTACAATTCTGTAATCATATTTGCTATCTTCGAAAAACCCTCGACGAACCATCGATAGTATCCTGCTAAAACCATGAAGCTACACACTTCTGGGACATCTGTCGATACAGGCCATTCCATAATAGCCTCGACCTTTTCTAGATCCACAACAATTCCTTCGCCGGAAATGTCATGCCCTAAGCAGTGAATCTTCGATTGATAAAATGAAAATTTTGATAGCTTCCCAAACGATTTGTTCTCTCGTAGACATTGTAGTATCATTTGCAAGTGCTCTTCATGCTCCTCCATTGTTCGAGAGTAAATAACGATATCGTCAATGAATTCTTGGATGAACTTGTCCAAGTATTCGAAAAACACCTCGTTCATCAATCTCATAAATATCCCTGGGGAATTTGCTAGTCCAAACGGTAAAACAATAAATCGTAATGTCAAAACCTCATCTTAAAGGAGTTTTTAGTGATGTCTTCCTCCTTGATACGTAACTAGTGATACCCTGAGCTCAAGTTGATCTTTGAAAACATCATCGTGCCTTTCATCTGATCAAACACATCATCAATCCTTGGAAATGGATATTGATTCTTGATCGTTGCATTGTTCAGTTGATGGTAGTCAATGCAGAGTCTCCATGAACCATCCTTCTTCTGTATGAAAATCACAGGCACACCCCATGGTGACACACTTGGACGTATAATTCCTAGATTCATGAACCCCTTTAGTTTCATTTTCAACTCTTATAAATTCGGGGTTGACATTTGATAAGGCATTCTTGCTATCGGTTCAGCTCGAGGTTTTAGTTCGATGGTAAATTCCAACTCCCTCTCAGGTAGCAACCTTGGAAACTCCTATGGGAAGACATCTGCAAAATCTCGTACTACCGGAAGATTTTCCAATCCTTCCACCACACCTTTTTCATTTAATGTAAGGATCGCATATATCTAGCATCCCTTGCACATGCTATTTCGTAGATGTAGGGAAGAGATGAAACTTAGGAAGACTCCCTGGTTCCTACCAACAATAACGCATCTCTGGCCCTCATCATCGACCAAGCTCAATCGTTTAGTCTTACAGTTGAGTATTGCCTCATTTGATTCCAGCCAGTCCATATCAATCACGATGTCATAAGACCCTAAGATCTTGACGTATAGGTTGTACCTAGTGACAAACTCTCCTAGATTAAGGCTACAGGCCATAACCTTCCCTCCAACATTTAGTTTGGATCTCGAATCCATTTCTACAAAGATAAACTCATCCTGTTCGACTTCCTTTACCTTAATTATTTTTAGTGCTGCACCAGAAATAAAATGATCTATAGCACTTGGATCTATCAAAATACTAAGGGTTTGGTCAGCAACGGTACCTGACGTCTCAAGAAAATTCAAATGGTGCTCTGTTTGGTGGTTATTCACTATTGCATGAATCCAATGGGCCTTGCCCAAATCTCCCATGGTAGTGGGTCCGACTGATCCAGATGCTTTGGTGCTCTCAACTGGGTAGGCACATTGGTAATGTGGCTCTCCACGTGTCTAACAACATTTCTTCGGTCCAATACTCCTGGTATATGATGTAGAAGATGATGGCCCACCGACCTGGAAACCTGGTTTGTTCTGCTGAACAAGCCTAAACTGTTGTTGTTGCGGTCGACACTGGTACTATTGTTGTGGTCCTCTGTAAGGAGTTCACTGTTGAGGCATTGGTCACTAAGGTGTAGTGAAAGTGGATCCTCTCGGGATGCCACGATATCCTGGTGAATGTCTAACTGGTGTCTGATGCTGCTGTGCACCAGACGATGTCTGTCCCACTTGTCTTGCTAGAGTCCTAGTCTGACCCCCGCTGATAAGCTCCTCCTCTACTATGAGGTCCTTATGAACAACAACGCGCAAGGTTTGAGGCATCAAAATCCTCACTTTTGCACGAATGCTGACATTAAGGCCAAGCACAAACTTGTTGACCTTAAGTTTCTTGTTATTCAGGTGAGGAGGATACAGAAGCAACTCCATGAAACAGGCCTCGTACTCGGGCACCGTGTGACCTCCCTGTCACAAAGCATTGAACTCTTTGAGCTAACGCTCAATGGATTCCTAAGACATATACCTCTCCTAAAATTGTTCCTCGAACAGTTCCCATGACATGTCTTCGACGACCATGTTCAATTGCAGTAGGAGTGTCTTCCACGATAGAAGAGCGCTCCCGTTCAGTTGAAAGACCACCATGAATACCTTCATGTTGGAGGTATAGTCACAAAGTGCATAACACATCACCATACTCTCCAACCATGCCTCGACAACTGTGTCATCCGGGGCACCAAAGAACTTAGGAAATTTGATCTTCTTGAGTTCGGGGTGAGTGCTACCAGTACCAACAGAGGCATGCGGTGGACCCTCAGGAGGTGTCGATGCCCTGACCTCATCTCTATCCAAATGGATGATTAGTGCCTCAAACATCCTCTTAAAGGACCTCATCAGTCCAACCACATCACGCACAACTATCTGTTCCTGCCCAACAACATGTTCTTCTCCCTAGGGGTTAAACCCCTTAGGCGTGGATGATATTGGGGGCGTCGTTCCCCCTCCCTTAGAACCTCGTAGTATGCCTATGTGACGTCCTCTAACCATGATTACCTACACAAATACAAATCAATTTAATTAGCGACATTTTATAATCAAGTATCTAATCAATGGAAGTCGTAGTGATCCCAAGTTGCGGTTCGAACCGACTCTGATACCATATGTAACATCCCCCATTTTCATGGCAACATGCGACGCATAACAAGTGTACATTTTTTTTTTTTAAGCAGGAAGGTAACAACGACAAATAATCAATCAATGCAACTTGACGATGAACACAACGCACACAATTTAGGCAACATACAACATGACGACCTATCATACTAGCACATCATGCAACTAGATGCAACATACAAAAATAAATCAGACAAAAGTAAAAATGACTACCCACCTATCCTACCCTGCAAGGTTAGGACCTCCATGACACATAAGAAACACTCAAGCCTAGGTTCCCATCGATTTTGACCATTTAAGGTCTCAAGGCTGGTGATTGTTCTGAGGAACAAGGAGGTGTCTACATCCCACACGACACAATCAAGACAAATCCTACTAAGCTAAGGACAATAATTAGACCATACCAATGCAACCAACATCAACGACACAAGTAACATGAACCTTTTATGTGAGCACGAATTAGCAATAATTTATTCAATGTTTCGCATGCCGCACAAATAAAAAATCAACGATCGATCATTAGTGGCCTTTCACCACACACAACTAGATAAATATAAAATTTCAGACATTACTTCAATCAACCTTAAAGTTACAAGTGCGCAAGGGAGGTGAAATACACGCTCTATCTAGCAGTAACAAACTTGAGGTGCAATTCTATTTAAATTCCAGGTGCACTATTTAATCAATCAATCATTAAAATAAAATCCGAGGCATGAGAAGTGATATACCTTTCAGGGTCTTTAATTTAATCATGCATGCATCATGTCAATGTAAACAATAACTAAAATTATTCAACTTGGCAGTTTAAATAAGAATCGACTAATAAAACTACAATTTGTAATACATCCTTCTAGCCTCTGCAATCATAGAGTTTATTCGCCATTAAAACTTTTTCATTATACACCATTAACTTCTGACATCATGATAATCCTTGCTTTGATGAGTTAATATCACCTTGTACATAAATTTTATCATTAAGAGTTCATGTTATACATCGTTATACATCATGGAATTATAAGGATTGTACAACCGTAAAGCACAAGTTATTTTAAAACTGAATGTTAGATCATGGTTTATTATAATATTGAACAGTTAGTCTTGCAATAATTAGAGTCGCAAGGAAGTGCACTTATAAATATTAGTCTTTCCATAATAATTAAAATAATAATTATTATGAATCTAACTGTTATGAGTAATAATAATAATTAGATTGTTATGAATCTAATTGTTGATAATAATAATTAAACTATTAGGAATCTACTGTCATGAGTAATAATAATTAGTAAACTGTTACGAATCTACTGTTAATAGTAATAATTAAACTTTTATGAACCTATTGTTATGAATAATAAAAATTAAAATAAAAACCCTACCACCTGCCAATCGCATGATCCTTGGCGCGAGGTTCCAATCCATATTGAATTGAAACTAGGAAAGGCAATCAGTCGCCTAACACAAGTTTACTCATAAATTACTCCATTAATCAGAAATTCAATTTAAATAATAATGAAATTCCATCATCTGACTGTAATTCAATTTCGTCGTGCAAAGTTTAGATGTGATTTGATTATAGACAATAGTTTCAACTGCCAATCACTAAGAAATTGCAGACTAGATAATTACTTAAAATTTCCAGTTGCTAGAATGGACATTCATGATAAAAAAGAAACTGTGCTGCCATTGCTCAGAAATTTCAGAGAATAAAAAAAGGAACTACCACCGCCATTAATGATTGCTTCCATCCTGACCCCTCTGCTTGTTGAAGAAGCATTTTGTTCGAACGAATTAACAAAGCTCAAGAAAGAAATTGAATCTTCATTCACCGACTATACAGGATGGTTTGGCAGTGTGTTAATTACATTTGATTCTGGTCGCTTGTGGGAATTAACTATATTGCATGATCTAACATCCTTATATTAAATGCAAACATTAAAATGGATTGAATTTTTTCCACAAGAACAGGTGAAATATATTAATGCCATCTAGGCTTTTACAAAATCTTTGATTGTTCTCCTGCAATTCCACTTGTGTGTCAGAGGAGTAAAAAACATAGGGTTCCTAGAAATTATGGATGAGGGATGAGAGATGTAGCATATGCCACGGATTCAACCTACAGATTGAACATTTTAATCCGTAAAAACTCCAACTAATAAACCAGATTCGATCACTTTATTCTAGTTTTTTTTTTTTTTTAATTTAGAATGATAAGGAAAAAGAACCTTCAACAAAGAATATGCCATTGCTGAATACAACTTGAAAAATAGTACGTGTCTCTCAATTAGCGCCCCAAAAATCCCATTCCCGATGCATTCCCATAGAGACGCACTGGTTAATCATGATAATCCAAAGTGGTAATCGCGAACACTGGGGTTCTTTGAGGACCATGCTCACGGTGTGGAAAATAGATCCAGGAATCGAATCCGGTGACAGACGACAGTTAATTTTAATGATATTTATATTGAGTTTTTCATATAGTTAATCAATCAAATGGTTGAGTAAAGTTAACTGTCTTTTTATCCCTAAATTTTCATCCCTAAATCAAAATCTCATCGATCAACTTTTAGTGATTTCAATGGACTAAATAGATAGAAATGCAAGACAAAGAGGGAAATGCACTCCATAAAAATATTATGAATAGATTCCACATGATATCCCATAATAGAATATAAAAACACAATTCAAGGGATTATAAAAACATAGGTTGGGTTTATAAAAACACAACACAATCATTTATAAAATGCATGCAGGGTTTATAAAATCTCAAATTCAAGGGATTATAAAAAAAACACAGGAATGGTTTACAAAAATGCAATTCAATCGTTTATAAAATGTAGGCGGGGTTTATAAAATCACAATTCAATTGTTTATAAAATGCATACATGGTTTATAAAATCACAAGCAAGGTTTTGGGTACACAGAGATAACAGACAAAAAATTAACAGGTGCAACTATCACTGCGCTACCAGAATAAGAGAGCATGTAGACAAAACTAGAATTGATAATGGTGGTTGTGCTACTGGAATTGGACTACAGATAATTAAATAAAAAGGGCTCTCTTTATGCAAAAGAGACCAGAACCTGTAGATGGATATAGTCTCTCTTGGGTGAACCATAATGGCATACATTAACCACAAACACAGAGCGAGAAACACAAAATTCATACCATCTAGATGTAAATGACCATGCAATCAACTAAATAAAAATTGTGAAATTTAGATGTGTGTACCTTGAGCAAAGGCAAAGGTTCCATTGCTATTGTCCCACATTCGCACTCCATCTTGCTCCTTCTTTCCAACCACTGAGACCTCACCGATACCTCCCAGCCAACACTAGGGGTACTCTTCTTACCCCTAAGCCCCCCGAGCCACAAAGGGGCCACACACACAATACCAGAGAATGCTAGCTCCCAAATCACCTCACATGGTCGAGATACCACTCATTACCGGAGCTGGGTATCCCAACTCCCACAAGAGAAATTTAGTCAAGATAAAATTCTGGCAGCGTAACCTTACGCAAACCAGACGTGATCCATACTCCTCCTCCGCCATCCTTTTTATAGATTTTTCTTAGTGATCAGTTTCCCAAACCCTCATTAGATTATTTTATTAAATTTAATTAGTACAAACCTCCCCCGTACACATGTAACCCGATCCCTTAGTTTCACCAGAAAATCAATTTATTAATTAATTAAATTTTCCTATTTCCCTCACCCACCTAAAAGTGTTCCTAAAAATGATCCTTGGTGTCCCTTTAATCCTTTACAACTCTTAAATGACTTTTGCCTCACTTAAATCCTAGCTGAGTTCACAAATATAAATTTCCAAAGGCTAGATTCCTTACTAAGTCAGACATTCCCCTTTTTCTTTAAGTTCCCCTTTTTAACTAAGTTCATAATTAACAAGTTTAGACAAAGACAACAATTTACCCTTTTAATAAATTAATCCTCCATTAAAATTTTACTTTAATTATTAATGGTTGAATTTTCTTTACCCCCTTCTTGTTACATGTCTAAATAGTTTTTTTTTGTTCAAAGGTTCTACTTAGACCTAGTTTTTAAATTCACTAGGCTTGGCGAAAGTTCTTAATGAAAAAATTGTTATTAAACTTTACTCATCACATCATTCATTTTAAGGACGACCAGGTCCTAAGGAGGCATAGTTTTCTAGGTACTAGGTTTATTAACTTATCATAGTTAAAATCATGATGTGCCCTTCATGACACACTACATGCTCCAAGGGTGACACTCGCCTACATTATGGTTTTACTAGCGCGACGTGCCCTTCAAGATGCACTGCGTGCTCCAAGGGTGCCACTCAACTCTTCACTGAATTTGGTAGACGTCAAACACCTGGAGCCAATACTCCATCAGGTGACCTTGTGGGAGACTAAGGGCCTTTAAGGAATAACAACCCTGCCTTATTGCGTGCTCCTTAGAATCACCGTGAGTGACTTTCACAGTCTTCCCTCACGACATCATGGATATCTCGAACTAGTTAATCGTTAACCTATAGTTCGAGCCATGGTGGGAGTGCTAGTAGGCTGTGGCAAGGCTGCTGCCACAACTCGCCCTCAATGTCTTTGGTTGTCGTGCATGACCCCGTTACTCCAAATGTGAGTCTGGTTGGAAAGCTATCGTCAGCTTGCATCCATCAACGAATCATGTCATCCATAATCATCAACATCATAATATCTAGTCATATGTCACATTTGTAATATCAAAAACATCAAACCATAACATTCCACTCCCTTACTCGATCCAGATTCCAAGAAGATCCATCAATGCCATCGACATCCTCTAATGTCGAGAGTCTTTCAAACTCAGGAGAAACTAATCAATAGCACCTGTCGATATAAATACAGAAAAATAACATATCATCAGATCCACAACATCTCAAAATCATAATCAAAACAACCAACCATATATTGATTTGGATCACTTGCACACAAGTGTCCTCGAAGAATAAGTCTGATCAATGTGTGCAAGAGAGGGATGTTACACTATGCATGGAAATGATGACAAATTTCTCCATTATGTTTACAAAATGATTCACCATTCCATTGCTCTTATTATTTAGCACAACTTGTAACACAATAAGCACTAGAAAACCTATGTTGTCTTCAATATAGGGCACATACACTAGTTGTCCTATAGAGTTGTACATATAAATTATCCACCTTGGCATTGAATCTCCTTTCCTTTCATCATAATGTTGGGTTGTGACAATGCATACCCATGCAGTTACGTTTATGGTCGGTTTTTCAAGTGTTTGGCTTTCCATGTACCTGAAAACAAAGTTTTTTTTTGTTTTAAATATTGAACCCCTTGAGGTTCTTCAACGATATTTGTAATCATTTCTCCATTTGCTAAGCAATAAAAATATCATTTCCCCATTTCATGTTTGTGTTGTGTGATGATTATCTTCTTCTCTTTCATTTTTTATTAATCTATTGCTTGCAGACCAAGTTCCTAAGAATTGGTATCAGAGATGAGATCAAAGTGTTGGTCGTCTGAGAAAGGAGGATTTGAACCAGAGGTGGAAGGTGCACAAAGGAGAGTTTGTTGTCTCACACACATATAAGAGATCATTTGTATGCAAGGTAGTTTGATTTGTGCGAATACTAGATCTTTTTGTGGTGGAGGCCATGGAGATATATCTTTTGGAAGGGAGAATGCATGAAGGGAGCCAAGGAGCTTTCGACAACATGTGTTGTGATGACCATATGACATTTTCCCCCACAAAAATATGGATAAAATGGCACCATTTGGAATCTGAGAAGATGGTCACGTGCAGAATGGAATACAGAAGAGGACCAAATCTGAGTAGATGCAGGGTTGGATTTTCGATCTAGAGTTGTCGATGTCATTGTGGATGACTAACCTTGCAGGGCAGGAAATGGTGCATGATGACCGAGAGTGGAGGTACTGATGACAATTGATCTCATTGTTCTAATTCGATTCAGAGGGAGACAAATTGCTGAGGTAAAGGAGACTCATAAGAGGAGTAAATGGTTGTTGGTCACTCCTATGGCCGAGATGGCTAGTCGCTTGTTGTTATCGAACATAATTTGTGGGAAACAATGCAACAATGCATTGTTTTTCCATTTATCTCACCACTGGATATAAGCTTGTGCTATATCAATATCCACTTGAAATATATGTGTGAGAAGAGGAGAAACGTAACGATGGCAATCATGGTTGGAGAATAGGAAACATGATTTCTACAGGTGAAGTGTAACCACCAGAGATTTCCACGCACAACCTTAGTCGTTGATAGTTTAAGGGGCAACCTGAATCTGCATAGAGGATAAATCCTAATTGATCATGGGCTCGAAACCAGATTTTATACTAAAAGAGTTTCCATGTTAACTCTCGCAGGTTGTAATAAGTTCCATTGTGGCTAGAGAGGACAAAAATGGCCTTAAAAGCAACTGAATTCTTTGCATATTTTCTGGTGCAATTCATGATTGTATGCAATTTTAGGTTTTGCAGGACACTTGAATCCCTCATGAATCCCTCATGTAATCATTAGAGTTGTGCATCATAAGATATCTATGAAAAATGGATGATCCATGAGCTGGAAATAGTATTGGGAAGACTATTGTGATGAGCTATTCAAATCTTACATGTACATATTCTGGGACAGGGTGAACACATGTGAAGAATCTCGATAAGCCAGTGATTGTGCACAATTGTAGAAGCAATGGAAGCTAGTGGTCAGAGGTTTCAAATGCATGGTTCAAGGTGGAGTTCTTACATGTAAATGGGCATACAACTATAAGACTTGGTTAGACCGCATGCATACCCCAAGATTGAAATGTCACTGATAAAAGTCTAGATGACCTAGGTGATAAGGGGAGAGCATATGGTATTATTGGATACCCTATCTTTGAGGGAAGTTTGGTTGTTTTTAGTCATGGTGGGAAATAGTTCAAGAGTTTAGGTTTCGGGAACAATTTTTTTTAGTAGCTTGTGGTTTTTTAGAGCCCATTTATTGCATGTAATGAAGCATTGAAATTAGCCAGGAGGTGAGAGGTGAAGACCATGTGAAGGCTCACTTTGTTGGCTTCGCCAAATCCGGTCAAGGAAGTGCATATTTTTTGGTTATGGTGATGGAGTTAAGGGATGCATATTGTGGGATCCTACTACCCAAAAGTCATCATTGGAAAATATGTGTACATGGAACAATAATAAGTTGTTTAGGATCGCAAAGGGATATTTGTTTGCAAACTCAAGCAGTCATTGTATGGCCTAAAGTGCAATTAGGAAATGGTACAAGATGTGTGATTCCTTCATGGTGAGACAAAGTTCTTAAGAAGTGAGTATGATCATTGTGTTTATGACATATTCATTATCTTGGTGTTATGTTGATGATATGCTTGTTGCAATTGAAGCATGGTTGAGGTTACCATGTTAAAGGCTCACTTGGTTAGGACTTTTAAGATAAAGGATACAGGAGCAACAAAAAAAATCTTGGGAATAGAAGTACATAGAGATGGAAAAATGGTAAGTTGTGGTTGTCATTGATGAGGTTCAACATGAACTTTGTGAAACCGGTAAATATCCCTTTATCTTTCCATTGTATGCTTTCTTCAAAGTTTATGACCTGATAATAATGAAGAAAAGGGTTATATGTCTTGTGTACGGTATGCTAGTAGGAAGATTGATGATTGTGATGGAATGTTTAAGTATTTCACATAAAATTGGTGTTGTCAATGCACACATGAAAAACCTAGGTAAAGAGCAGGCAAATGGGTGCTTCGGTATCTAAGAAGCACAAGTATCACTTATAGCGTGTTGATGATTCAAAATGACCTATCAAGCAGGTAAGGCAAAACGCTTGATGGCAAGCCCCAATTAGACCTACTCTCGTTTGGTGTAGTGTTTCATACGAGTATATGGGCCTCATTTCCACTCATAATTAAAAGAATAAAAAGGGGAAAGAAAACAGACTTCCCCCAAAAAAACTTCTAATTAATCCTAATAATAATCTAATATAACTAATTATAACCTATCCCCGGGGAAAAAATAAAAGAGCGAGTATAGTGAGAGATAACACAATAATAATTAGAAATAATTCATGTAGGGTAATGATAACTGATAGCAACAATGTTGCAAATACACAGACAATTAGTTTTTCATGTTGATGTTTGGACAACATCGGGAAGACATTCTTCCATATATATATATAATATATGACATCATATTTATAATACAAGGTATAAATACATATAATAAATAAGTAGTTATTTATTATCCAAGGGACACATCCTTTCATGGATGGTCACCATACGTAATCTATATATGGAACACTCATCATTGTAATAATACATCGATCATATATCATCTCATATTATCTCATATACAAAAAAATCAACATGGTATCATAGCATGGGTCTGGGCCTCACTCCCTCGTGGGAGGGCCCAAGATCCCGAGAGAGGAGTCGCTTTTGTTATGGAATTGTGTGATTCTATATAAATATGTGAGATTGAGCTCTAGAACTTGCAGATGCAGGGATGTGAGGCAAAGTTGAAGCCGCTAGAGAAAGGGATCACGACCAAGATGTTGGCACCCAAACTAAGCTTGGAATGCTAGGTTTGAGTCCTACTGATATGTATACCATAAAATAAATTTGGTAAATAGAGTGTTGTTGTCGTTGTATATTGTGTTGAATTTTTTAGAGTGAAGGAGCCACCCCTTGGTTTGAAAAGGAACCTTCGTTCCATGTTTTGGAGTCATTTGGAGTTGAAGGAGTTTAAATAGTAGTGGTTCAAGCTATAATTGCACTGGGATCTTGCAAAGAGGTGGATATGTGCAAGTGATATGCTACAATAAGCGAATAATACCATATATATGTGGATAAATGCAAGAGGAATACCTGTTGGAGGGAAAATTCCAAAGAAAAAGCGATCAGTGGTAGCTGCCATCGATGGAATGAATGATAGAAGGTGCATCAAAGTTAAACGGTTCCCATTTGGAGTAAATAAAAATGTCTCTTGCCTTCTTAGTGACTTCGCTTAGCTGGAATAATGGAAACCATGGTGAGAGGAATGGAAACTAGGGGGAGCAAGTTTCTAGAGAATGCAATTGTTGCTACAACCCTTGCATTTTCCGTGTAGTTTTAATTTCTGCTGCGTGAAAGGGAGATCGAGCATACGAAGGTGTCCGGTTGAAAGGGGTTTCGAGGAGAATGAAGTGGATTTTCCATTTTGTCGTGCTGAAGTTTAATAGCATAAAGATGAAAAACGTTTATTTTCTAACAAGGGGATCTATTTGTGGATGCCAGTTATTGATGATATCGTATGGGTTTTGTCGCTAATTTATGCCATGGCGAGCATATTGATTTGTGATTTTTTTTGTGTTGAAACATATCTACATGGTGGAGGTGTCCTGTTATAGGCCACCTCAGGAATGGAGGATGTTGTTTCACAACTTCATAGAACATGCCATGATTTCGCATAAATTCACAACAAAAAGCATGGAGTTTCAGAAAAGGTTTTTGGAAAGAACTATCATGAGAGAATATATTGTTGTCCCTCCTAACATACTTGTTGCCAAGTTTAATGCACACAGATTATTGTCATGAATTAGAGATCATCATGTTTGGTTGTGTTCAACATCTGTTAGAAAAAATGGGATTTAATGCTCAAGTTGTTGATGTTCTAGATCAACATGTGTATTTGGTGAGGAGTGATCAAGATGGACATGAGAAGTAGTGACAAAACCCTCTGTAGTCCAGATCACATGAATCTCATGTTAATGTGATGATGTTTGAGGAAACATCATGAGACATTCTCCACAGAGGGTCCTGTGTTGAATAGTAGAGGGGAATGTTGAATTCATCATGACATGCCTCAGATGGTCCGCTGAAGGAACCAAGGCATTGGTTTCATTTGGAAACCTAGATATGTATTGGGGGACATTGGTTCCATGAGGGGACCTCAATGTGTCCTAGAGATGTTTGAGGAAAAATCAATAGGCATTCTCCCTGAAGGGTCATGTGTGGACTAGTAGGGGGGAATGTAGAATTCATCCTAACGTGCCTCATATGGTTAGATGAAGGAACCAAGACTTTGGTTTCACGAGGAAACCTCGATATGTCTTGGGGGACATTGGTTCCATGAGGGAACCTTGATGTGTCCTCGAGATGTTTGAGGAAACATCATGAGACATTCTCCCTGGAGGATTCTATGTGGACTAGTATGGGGGAATGTATACTTGATCACGGCATGCCTCAGATGGTCAGATGAAGGAACCAAGAAATTGGTTTTGCAAGGAAACCTCAATATGTCTTGGGGGACATTGGTTCCATGAGTGAACCTCAATGTGTCTTAGAGATATTTGACGTAGCATCATGAGACATTCTCCTAGGAGGGTCCTGTATGGACTAGTAGGCAGGAATGTATACTTCATCTTGACATTCCTTAGATGGTCAGATGAAGGAATGAAGACATTGATTTCACGAGGAAACCTCGATATGTCTTGCGGGACATTGGTTCCATGAGGGAATCTTGATGTGTCCTAGAGATGTTTGAGGCAACATCACGACACATTCTACTCGGAGGGTCATGTATGGAATAGTAGGAGGGAATGCAGACATCATATTGAGATGCCTCATATGTAGATGAATAAAATAAGACATTGGTTTCACGAGGAAACCTCGATATGTCTTGTAAGACATTGGTTCCACGAGGGAACCTCGATATGTCTTAGACATTGGTTTCATGAGGAAACCTCTATATGTCAAATACGGTCCAAGATGACTTAGCTTGATCAAACCCAAGGGAATGGACACCCATTGTAGGATGAGATAACTCAATTCTTATGGATATCAAATAAATTCGTGACATGGTACAAAAGGGAGCAGTGAATTTCTAGTACATATCCAACGATGAGAAGATAAAAGATATTCTGACGAATCCCTCGTCCAAAGGGAAGTTTGTATACTTCAGGGAGAAGCTAGGGCTTGTGGATATTACTCCTTTGGTTGAGAGGGAGTGTTGATATTATTTCATTATGGATAGTTAGTGTATTGATATTCTGACATTCTCCCTGTGGAGAATGGTCCAAGTTGGACAGATTGTTGATATATCACAGACTAATATTTTTTGCGGAAAACACTAACATATTTGGTTCATTTTGCGACGGTTGTTTCGACGTTATGTCATTGATATGGTGACAAATCTGGAGTCTCTGAAACGTCGTTTTATGTCACGTGGCATTTGCGACGAGCTTGAAAAAATGTCGCAAAAGAGACAATACAAGCAAACAATGTGAAACCAACATTTCGTCTAAATTGTGACAACAACTTTTATAGCAAAACCGTGGAATCAATAGAAGTTGTCGTCGCACAGGCGATGACAACTTTTCATTGTTTATATAGAAAAACCGTCGCATCAATAGAATTTGTCGTCGGACATGCGACAACAAATTTTTGTTGTTTATATAGCAAAACCGTCGCATCAATTGAAGTTGTCGTCGCCCAGGTGACGACAATGTTTTGTTGTTTATATAGCAAAACCGTGGAATTTATAGAAGTTGTCATTGCGTAGGCGATGTCAACTTTTTTTTGTTTATATAGAAAAACCGTCACATCAATAGAAGTTGTCGTCGCATAGGCGACGACAACTTTTTGTTGTTTATATAGAAAAATTGTGGCATCAATAGAATTTGTCGTTGCATAGGTGATGAAATTTTGTTGTTGTTTATATAGCAAAACCATGGCATCAATAGAAGTTGTCGTCACATAGGCAACGACCCAAATTTATTTAAAAAATAAAATAAAATTATTTTGGGCTGCAATTTTGATATTAATATTAATATTACCATAATAGACTTAAGACTAGTCTATTATATGAAAGTTCACAATCATTCACATGAGAAGTTTCAAAGGCATATCTAAAATATGTTTCTCTCTTTCATATGGTAGCTAACAACAAGAGAAAATATGTATTATAGCATGTGATACATAACATTATTGCACACTTGCTATATGATCATTTCATACTTGCTCATTATGAAGAGTTGCATACAACCCACTCAAAACTATCATTCAATGTAAACAACATAGCATAACCTTCAAAATGAAGACAAGTAGTTAAAAATGGTATTATCCAAAGCATAACAAGTACAATTTCATGTTCAACAATTAAACAAATCCATGCATTCATATCAATAGACATGCATTCAAATTAATGGACATATACAATCCTATTCATGAATAATAACTTCACTCTGCATAAATAAGAGGTCTACTCATTCAATGCATACATGACACTCAAGGGTGGTTACAACTAAGTCTTGTTAACAATACAAATATACCACCAAATATTATTGGTTTAACATCAATCAAACTCATTCATAGTATCCCTAAGACAAATTCCTCTTACCAGACATCTACAACACCGTGGATGAAAGGTATATTCACTTTTAAACATGGCAATCCTTAGGAACAAGGTTAATACATTTAAACCCATATACACTAAATAAAGGCAAGGATCATCAATCTATAAACCTCTTAACCTTCTAGGTAAACAACCCATCAATCAATAGGACATTTAACATGTGAATCAATAATGCATAACATTTATACATGTCAAAACCTCCAAAGGGTGGACACCATTATGTCTCGATGCTAATACCAATGAATGATCAAATATAAGAACTTACATCAATATTAGACATCTTCATACTGGTTACAAAATAATCTTTAATCAACAACTTCATATAGTTATGAATATGAAGGAAAAAACTAGTGAGCCTAGAAACCATAGGGAAGCCCCCTTGACTTGGGCATACCCTTTGTCTAAAGTGAAAAGGAGAGTTGGTGAGGTGACAATGGCCAACATCCTAGTTCCACAAATCTTCAGCTATGTGTTGGACTTTACATTTTGGGTATGAGATTGCGTGGAAACATTTTTCCACCATTGTTGAGGATAAAGTTTGTTTCCTAGAAAACATCAGTAGATTAGCTACACCTTTTGGATGAGGGTGCATTCTTGAATATCTATTCTCATATTGACGACTCCATTGAGGAAAAAAGTATTTTTCTCTTTTCATATTTGAAGACTTGTTGTTTGTAGGTGAAGCAAACAACAATTGAAGACATCAAAGATTCACCTTGGTGAATCCACTCATGTCTATTTGGAAAGTATGAAGGTATATCTTGTAGATTTTATTTTCAGATTTTGTATTTCATGTTGAAGAGTTGTAAAGAATAATGGCTCCTTGAGAATTTCATGAGTATATCATGCTCTAGATGTAGAGAAAATTCAAGGATACCCAAACCATTATTCTGGACCAAAATGGTTAGAACAACTTCCAAAGTTTAATGGTGATGCCCATTGTGTTATTCATCATGTTGTATCATTCTTGCAATATGCTTCAGAAATCAATGTAATACATGATGATCTATTAATGAATCTATTTGTACATTATTTGGAATGAGAACAAAAGTCTTGAGTAAAATATTGTAGTGGTCCTACAGAGATTTCATCTTTTGCATATTTTTTCAAAATCTTCTTCAAATGTTGGGGTCCTCACTTGAAAAAGTTTGAAGATGTTATTGCAACTCTACAAGAAAACGAAGAAGCATCCCAAGCCTCCAAGCATGAATACCAAGAGCTTAAAGAGAATGACGATGAAGAAGATCAAGAGCCACCTATTAATCCCATACATGAAGATTTCAATGAAGATATTGAAGATCGAGATCAAAGTCCTATTGAAGGCCAAAGACATGAAGATGAAAGTGAAGATGAAAAAGAATACATCTCCATTGAAGATAAATAGGTCATTGAAAATCCTTGTCACGAGTCCAACCATGAATATTAAGAGAATGAGAAGGAATCTCTTTCATCCACTTCATGAATTCATGAAAAATAAGTTTGGGTAAGCTATGATTTTATTCAAAATTCTAAAATTAATGACACATCTATTGAGGGTTTTGAAGAAAATTTATATTTGAATTTATTTTCTTCTACATCTAATGAAGACATGGGCAACCAAGAACATGATATACATTTTTAAAATTTGTATTATGATTTGGATAGATGCTATTGGGAATTCTTAGGAGATGCAATTTATGATGCATCTAGAAAAGGGACTGTATATTTTGAGTTTATTGGGCAACATAGTATAAGAGAATCAAGTTCAAATAATCTTCATGAAAATTTAGAAATTTCTATAACATATTTCCAGTAATGTTCACATGCACATAATTCATAAAATTTCAATTTTAATGAACTATTTAGCACTTAAAATTTCTAGCCACTTTCATCTCTTGAAAATGATGAAGTTTAATGTAAAATACAAGCTGGAAATAATGTTTTTCATGCTGGAAATCATATGGGACAACAAGATACACATGTAGACATATCTTACATAAATTTTCAACCATAACATATGGACTAGCAAGCCATTAAATGCACTCATAAATTAATTTCTAGATCTGGGAATGCATTTTGTAACTTGTTTTCATACTCTTCCAAAGATAGTGTTGTAACGGAGAAGCCTAGAATTTCAGATCTTGAGGATAGTGAATAGACTGCTCCTATTTTTGATGATGTACTTTAACTTCAAGATGAATATTCCGTCCCTATCTAACTTTTGATAAAGAATGTTGTAAAGGGTGCATGCCATCTTGGGTATGATTTTGATGGTCTTCATGAAGATTTTCAAGTGTTCAACCAAGCATCCATGAAGATTCCAACTTTGTTGTACATGATGATGAATGTCTTCCTATTTTGGTTCATAGACAAATATAAGGGAAGGATTATTTATGTAAAAAAATAACTTGCATGGATCCATTGGTTGTATGATTACACTTAGCTCTTCCATTTTTCTCATGTAGAGTAGGAGTAGGAGGAGGCTAATTACTCTACCCTCTTTTCGCTTCCCAGCTCTTGTACATCCTATGGGGTGATGTGTGTCCTTAGCAATTTTTTTCATATAGGAAATGGAAAGTTGTGTTCATAATGCAAAGTGTTCTTTTCCATCTACATTCAAGTCTCATCAACACCATTAGAATGTGGTTTTTCAACGAATTTTTCCATCTTTGCTTAGGTCCAATCATTGCCATTTTTTTTTCTCTATTGTATTTTCCATCTCTGCTAAGGCCACATCATCATTGATGACTAGCTCATCATCAGTGTCATGTTCAACATGAAGGGTGATATATATACATGATGACAATATCATAAAATAATAACTAGTACTACCAATAGGGATAATTAGATTCAAATTAAATAGTCGAATAGGTTCACCATACCCAAACTTATCGTTTGAACATCACTGATAGGAAGGACATCATTGTATTCTCAATGAAAAGAAGTGTAGAACTAATTTCATAAAACATAGGTGGCATAACAAATGAACAACATCTACTTGACAAGATAAATGAAATAATGCTAACAAGACAAAAAAAGTTAACATAATACACAAGGAACAAATGTAATGATGTTAGCTTAACATGAGGAAATTCATAATGTCAACATGACATGAACATTGACAATATGAAATAGGGCTCCTAGAAATGCATACAAATAACACAAATCCATGAACATACAGGAAGTAGAGAAAATAACACAATTAAGAGGAAAACTTACCACATCATTTGCTCTTCGCTCAAGATCCTTTGTATTGGACATGTTGATTACTTCATTAGAATCATGCTCTGCATGAATAACATAAAATTTATAATAATTATAAGGAAAACACCAATTAGTGGATGTTTTTGTGGAATCATTTCTCCCTTCTCCATTTTTAGTGCGGGTTTCTAGCAAAGGTAGGAAACCAGAGGTTTTCGCAGAATTTTTTTTATCGATACACCTAAACTATTATGTTGCACTAGGTTTCTAGCAAAGGCATGCAACCAAATGTTTTGGCAAAAGTTTTTTTTATTGATGCACCTAAATTATTATGTTTTACCAGTGCTCTTTAATATCTAAAGCATTGGTGATCCATGGCTACAAGTGCATTGGAGAAACAACATGTCAAAAATACATCAGTTCTAAACATTGGTCAAGACACATTGATGATCCACATTGGTCTAGGTGCACCAATGCTTCTATACGAATGTGCACCCAAGTGTAAAAAAACCAAAAATACATCAGTGCTCCACTTTGGTTCCAAAAAATTGGTGCTCCATGACCCATGTGCACTAGAGTGCTAATAGCCCAAAAAGACATCAGTGCTTCGCTTCTGTATTGGTATATTGTTTCTCCTATTTGGTATGGGTGAACCAATGCTCCTATACAGTGTAGGTGCATCGATGCTCTTCTTTAGGTATGGGTGCACTAGTGCTCCTAATACACCAAATCACTGAACAATAATGTCCCTAATTCTTGAGACTACGAAATAAATAAATTATATTAATTTCCACAATATACCAGCAACACCAAGAAAAGCTACACAAAATTAAGTAAGAACTACAGCTTATAGTTTCATGCTTTTCATCAATTTGGTCACATGTAATTAAGCTTTCCCAAAATGCAACCCGTATTATTACTTGAATACTAGTTATTTGCTAAATACAATTTCAATTCTCAATGATCATATTTACCCCTTCCCACCTATAAATAGGAATACAGAAAACTGGAATTTCTATGGACCACTCCCCCTCCAAATTCTTCCTTACTACCATCTTAATATGTCAGTGCATAGTTTACTATGATGATCGTGAGCTAGGGCTAGTTATCCTTCGACTGCTAGTGTTTTGAGCCAACAATTTGTAGCAATGGAACCCTCCGGGGGAGGGGAGACAACACCCCCCCCCCCCGCCCTCAACAGTTGATTCCTTTCGTAAGATTTTGGCCTCCCAAGGCAAGAAGCTTCCAATGGCTGAACCTCCCAGCTTTGTCAAGAAACTCGATTTGATCCTGGAGATAGAATTACCTCCGGACCACCCTATGCATGTAGCAGTCTCCTTATCAGATCGAGGCTTGGTGGGTCAATTCATGGGGCTTTGGCCGTCAATCCGAACTACAGACAACTCGATCCAAAGAAACTTGCATCCGCTGATCAAAAGTAGCGTAACCTGTTATGCAGTAGGAATAAGATTCTTTATCTTCGAATTTATCTCCCAAGAAGACATAGACCTCATATTCAGAAATGGACTGTATTTTATAGGAACCCAAGGACTGTATCTAAACTGATGGACGTCAAGATTTGATCCGAAAGTTGAAGTGCCAAAGGATGTCCCAATCTGGGTCAGGCTACCAAATATCCCGATCCACTGTTGGAACGCTACTTCTCTCAAGGCAATTGGAAATGGACTTGGCCAATACATAGACAGGGCAGACCCCAAAGATCAGTACTCCTATGCACGCATCTGTGTATAAGTGGACTTAAAAGAGGGCCTTCCAGAAGCAATCAAGTTAAAGGTTGGAGAATGGAATCATTACCAGAAACTCGATTACGAACAACTATCATTCAAATGTAGAGGCTGCCACGAATATGGCCACTTTCAACAGAACTTCCCCAAGAACCCAAACAAGGAGAAGGAAAATGGAGAAGGTTGGAAACAACCAAGGAAAGGGAAGACTGCAACAAGAACAAAATGACCAAGGAATGAAAAGACAACACCAACACAACCCAAAGAAAATGAAACTCAATCAGTAGCAATGGTGGAAAAAAACCCAAGAAACCTAGATAAGGGTCATGCAATATAAAAAGTAGGATAAAACCCACAGGAAGATCTACCAGCAGAGGAAATGCAAGGGAACTCACCACAAGGAACAAGGGAAGCGCCAACACTAGAACCAAAAGAAGAGTAGGGGAAGAACACGACATGAAAGAATACCAGACTAGAAACAAAGGAAGGAGAGGCCTCCTCTGATAGCGATTATGAGGGAGCAAGCAACACTATTCTAACACCAAAGAAAACTGGTAGGGGAAAGAAATCCAAAAAATAAGAAAGAGACCAAGAGACATACAAATATGTCCTAAGTGGGTCACAACCAACAATAAGACAGTTGATCAATGTAAGACATATAAGGAAGCACTCCAAGGCTCTCCAAGGAGTCCAAACTCCCCCCTAGGTAAGCCATGAAGCTAACCTCCTAGAACTGTAGAGGTTTCGATAGCAAAATAAAGGAAGAGGTGCTCAAAGACATCATAAAAACTTCTAAAATTGAGATCCTTCTACTCCAGGAGATCAATATGGAAGAGAAAAACTTCCTCAACAGAACAAAAGAAATTTGGAAATTCAGTCAAGGAATAGCAGAAAGCGCAAGAGGTGCATCAGGAGGTATCGACACTATATGGAATACCCAAAAGTTTGATCTAATCAAATTTGAAACCAGCACACATTAGATCTACTCCAACCTTCTTCACAAAGAAACATGACGACAGGTAAGCCTCTTTAACCTTTACGTTCCAGTCCTGTTGGAAGAAAAAAAAGATTGTTGGGACACCCTGAAGGAATACTTTCTCTCAAACGATTTAGACAATATCATCATAGGGGGGGATCTAAATGTAACCTTATCCACAACCAAGAAAAAAGGGGGCTCCATAGTGTGATATCCAATGAAAGAATGGGTCAAAGATATTATGTCTGAATGGGAGCTGGAAGATGTCAAACCAACTAAAGGTAATTACAATTGGTCGAATAAGAGTGCAGGCTCGAGGCACATCACAACAAGGCTAGACAAGTTCTTAGTTCAAATCTCCTTATTGCTTCTGGACCTAAATCTCACCTCTTCAATCCTCCCGCACAGTGTGTCAGATCATAAACCAATCCTGCTAGAAATCTCTTCTGACAAAAATCTCGGACCAATCCCCTTTAGATTTAGTCTAGCCTGGATACAAATCGATGACTACCAGAACCTGGTCACCAAAACTGGAATGAACAGATCAGAGGCTCAACCTTCTTTGTTTGGGAAGAAAGGCTCAGAAGACTAAAGGAAACACTAAAATCTTGGGCCAAAACCCACAAAATCCCAACAGAAAACCGACAAGAAGCTCAAAAACAATTGGAGACACACCAAATGGAATTGGAAGAAAGGATTATCACCTAGAAAGTTCTGCTGCAAGAAGAGAAACTCCAGAGGAAATGGAATCAAGCATGTAGAGAGGAGGAATAGAAAGTGGGGCATTTTTCTTCCTTCACAAATCCAATAAGGTTATTACCCTCCTATGCAGAAATGCCTTCATATCCCTCTTTGTTCCAGATTTCACATTGTAAAAAAGGGATGCTTGCTTCATTACATAAAGTTTAAGAACTTTGTTATCAAAGGTTGACATATCCACAAACTATGATAACTAGATGCATAGAATGAAAATGTCTTTTATGTTATTGCCATCTTCACCTCTAGATCAGAGATAGGTTCTAAATTTTATTTTGGGACTCTAAAGTGGACTGGTAGTCACTAATATCTCTTCTTAAACATAAAACACCATGTCCATGAAACAATGAAAATAATGGTAATTCTTTTTTTCATGTGAGACACAATGAAACATGTCACAAGACTTTCAAAGTTTCATATATCATGTCACGAGATTTTGGAAGTTGCATCATTAAGAGAAGCTGGAATTATCATTAAGTGTATAAAAAAATTACATTCACAGATATATACAAGCCATAGAAATATCCTTGTGTATATTATCAACTATATAATGTACATCTAATTGTCTTATAACATTATTACATGACATCATGAATTTCTTTTAGTCTTCTTTTTTGCTTTCCAGCGCTTAAGCAAATCATCAATGTCCATGTCTTCATTTACTGTGTGCTCTTCAGCAGATGATGTTGTTTCAATCCTTTCACGTTGAGTATGTCTGGTCTTGTACCCACAGCGTGGATGCTTCTATGAGGGGCCATCACCTAAAAAAATAAAAAAATATTGAATTTATATGGCCAATTTTTAAATATCATTGAAGTAGTTCATTAATATTAAAAAAAAACTCTGTAATATAATTATTTACTTGGTCCTCTAGTCAACACCGTTGGAATGGTTGTCGGCTTGTTCACCTGATCTTCAGGTCGAGGATGATCATCTATGACATTTTCTGCCATTGAAACGTCAAAACTTATAAGTCCAAAATTATTAAGTATATGATTAATATTTAGAGATTTTACTATCGTGGATCTCATTCACAGGAACATCTTGGGGCTGCACCTCACTGGGATGGGGCTGCTAGGGAGCACCATGATCTTCTGGATGTGTTTCACTATAAGCACTCTGTTGTTCAATACTAATGGTAGGGTTGATAATGTTTCTCCCCTGATTAAAACAAAGTAAGACATTAAATTATGGACGATATCAAACATTTACATATTTTATAAGTAACGACGGGTTAATGTGGATTGATTTTTATTTACCTTATCTATTAAATTGGATCTTGGGGTCTGCCCCATGCTTTTCCTATGATCAACCATGGATTTCTAACCATACTTGTAACCAAGTTGGAAGTCTTCCTCTGTGGTTCCAGTTTCGAAGTTGTCACCCTGCATTGCATAAGGGTATGGTTTTTTAATGTTTTTGGATGCAATTACCTTAAAGTTGTAAGGTGATACAAATAATATTCTTAAGATGTTTGGGTACTTATGATTCGTGACTGTAACCTCAAGTAGTCACCTAGGCCTAGCTTGTGTTGGCCATGTTTGGAAATCCTTGCTTTGGTTGCCTTCGAAGTGTCAGACAATCTATCATCAAAATTTTCAAGTATGTTATATATAACCACACTTTTATTTAGATCTAAAGAAAAATAAAGCTAGTATTGAATTCAAAAAATTGTAATTTACCTTGGTGTACCAATTATTTGTTCTCTTGATTTTATCAAAATCTTCTCTTTTGCATCATCAATGATTGCCTTTCACTCTCTCTCTGGAATTGAGGGAGGACACTCATATATAGGATTTATTGCCAAGCTTCGTCTATAAACATCCCAGGTATATTTTAAATATTCACCCGCTGCAGATGTGACCGCTTTTTTATTGAACGTGTCTACACCAAAGAGGCCTTCAAGATAATCCATAAGTTCCTTTTTGAGGTTGGAATTCTGGAAATTCCACCTCATGCGTAAGGTTTCCCCAAAAATAGACAAGGCCTTTCTCTCTACATGCCTATAAAAAAGGTCATTTCCTACACACAAAAAGATATGATCATTAATTTAAAATTAATAATCTAGATGATTTCTGTATGAGGAAAACATTAAATGATTAAAATATGAATTAAAACTACCTGGGAGTCTTGATTGTTTTAGTGGAATTCCATTATCGTCGACCAAAAATGTGCACGGAAGGGTCGCCATGCTTGTCACACGTCTAGCTCCAGGAAATGCATCCATCTCAACCACATCACTATGATCCTCATCTATGCCACCCTCTCTAGACTCTTATCGAGGTGTGGATGCTTGTCTGTGCGTGTCATGGCTCCTATAAAAATGAGTTGTGGAAGATGGAGAAGTAAATAGTTCTCTAGCAGTTGTATGACCGCCCACATCAGGACATTGTAGCATCTCTGTAGCGCCACTACTACCAACCCCAAGCTGAACAGGCTCCAAATATTTCTTTATAAAAAAGAAAATGTTTTTTCATGAGATAATGTAAAAGTTAAAGAACAAAGTATCATAATTGAACATATGAGTGCATTAAACAAAAACAAAAATAAATTATGGTTATTACCTTATATGTGTTAAGTTGTGACATAAGGATTTTGATCCTTTCTTTGACATCCAGAGTTTGTTCTGGACGATCTAACAAGCTAAACAGTTCCTTTTTAGCTTTAATGATCTGTTTTTTTAATGAGAGCATTAGATCAATGCAAGAATAAAACCCCTCCTCATCGGCAGAATCATGATCCACATGGCCTGCTGACTACATATAATTTCAGCAAAAACAATGTTATTTCAATAAAATTATATAAGAAAATAATAAAAACAACGTAAAATGAAAGTGGAAATTGATAATCATTTACATGCTCTGTGGCTGGCCCTTTTCCACGATCATCCTGCAACATTATAATATAATTAGAACCCCCAAATATTTAAAAAATTGTTAATGATAACAAAAACACAATGTTAACGATAATATTTACAACAATGCTAAAGATAATAAAAAAATATAATGCAATAAGTAGAGGTTTCTTAAAGAGGCGTTGCATAAGAACTTGGACACTATTAGTCAATGTGTCTATTCGATTCAAATAGTAATACACTAATAACTCTTCCCCAGGAGCTATTTTTTTTATTGCGCACAGGACTACTCGATTCTCTTCACGTCCCTCAAATATGCAATTTGGTTGTTTGTTTGTTGTCCTGGGCTGCGTGTTGTTTATAAACCCTACGATATTGCTGGAAGCTTTAGGCCTTCCATCAATATAGATAGTCGCTCCCTTATTTTTATCCTTGTTTATTAGTTGTATATAATTTGTGGCGAGTGCATATCTCTGCATACTTCGTACGTATCAGACCAACCACATCCAATTTTTATAATTGTAACATGGTCCAACATAGTCCATCAATTCAGTTACTGTATTGTATTTTACAATTATTCCATCCTTGGAAAATAGCCCCAAGCCATGCAGGGAGGATGGTGCAATGCAATATGTCCTATTGTTGACAACGAAGTCAACATCTGTAGGAGGTAGTTCCTTAGGTACCCATTACTTCACTAGATGCTTATACATGAGTGGAACATCTGTGTCTCCTATGCTCTCATTATCATAAGAGCATGATCCTCCTTCGGCAAGAAAAAATTTCATGCATCTACAAAATTTTATTCTGACTTTTTCACCTCTAGTTCTTGTTTTCTTATCATATCTACTGGATGTAGTCGCATTTTCGGCCTCTATTTGTCCTAAGATTTCCTCACTCGACGAAGAAATATTTGATAAGTGCCTATTTGGTTGTACCTTTAGTTGCTTGTGCACATGTTGTTAGTTAGTATTTCATCATCATATTCACAGTTCTAAATAAAAATGTTATATCAGATCCATAGGAATTGAGTAGATTTGTCATTTCAAATATTTCAATGCAAGAAATTTCTTAGAAACATGGTACCTAGACTTAAGGCTAATGCACAATATTTTAGGTTTGGATGCCTTGGTGGGTCTGGGGTTCCATGGCTTAAGTTCGTTAGACACTTGACACTTGCTAGAAGCATATTGCATCATATTTTTTCTTGCATGAGGAATACAACCACATCCACTCTCATGTTTCTCCATGGTAGGATGCATCAAATCCACAAAGGTATGAGTCTATGATAGTTGTATATGATGTGGAATAATGATTAAATGTCTAACTAGATCTGTCTCCGGAATCCTTAAACATGGTTGGCTCATTAAACACAAGGTCCAATTAAATTCCACCACATGAAAATGCAACATCAACATGAATGAACTTGGAAGGACTAGTGGTGGCTCTAGAGTGTGCCACATGGGACCACTACACATTTTAAAAGCTAAGTTAGAAGACACCCTTATCAAAACAATTCCAAGTATTTTGGAGAATTGGACTCAAACAAGATTTCACTAGGCTCTAATAATACTTTAGATCCATAGGAATTGAGCAGATTTGTGATTTCAAATATCTCCAATGCAAGAACTTTCTTAGAAACATGGTACCTAGACTTAAGCCTAATGCATAATATTTTAGGTTTGGATGCCTTGGTGGGCCTGGGGTTCCATGGCTTAATTTCATTAGACACTTGACACTTGCTAGAAGCATATTGCATCAGATTTTTGCGTGCATGAGGAATAGGGAAACCAAGAGAATTTAAGGATACAATGAGTTGTTATGAGAAAGAGTCCAGGATCTCAAAATATCAATATAATGACACATGGAATAATCATGTACGTACTAGACCAATACTGGGAAAACCCTGAATATGATTCATGATGGAAAACCAAGACAGGTGAAATAAAAGAGAGAATAAGGAACATTGAAGACTGAGAATTGACTATCCTTTTATTTCCCTTTTCCATATCTCGAACGATCTAGCTCTCAATTACAACCAATATTTCCAAATGTAATACTCTTAATCAAGGCTCTAAATTTTTCAAATCCCATTTATTTATAAGAGAAAGGCTTCTCTCAGAGGCCTACCTTCCTATCCTATATGTTGGTAAGACAATAAAAGCATTCAAGGTCAAAGAAATTCTGGATCCCTTATATATATCCCCCAACAACATGAAGAAAGATGAAGTTATCCCTAAGCTATTGTAATTAGTAGTTAGGGAACATGATAGAACAAGCGGGTAATACCTCATCAATTGATGTAATTATGAAAAATGGAGTGGTTATTCTTGGGATAACTTGGGGTGGTGCACGATGGTATTCCCAATTAATGAGGAGTATTTAAAAATCCCTTGAGAAATATCTATGTAAGATGGTGTTTCTAGGCTAGCATCTATGAGGTGTAAGATATTGTATAGATTGGTGGATGGTTGAGAATCATAATATATTAACTATTATACATTTATCACCATCCCATTATGAGGGAACATCATAGTATGGAATAATGATGATACAATTTCTTTCCCAAAATACATATAACTACGCTTGAGAATAATGTTGTATTCTAGTGGAGGATCTATAACTTCAATATCAATTAAGATTATCTTCCTCACCAACCTGATTGGGATGTTTTGTATAAACCTTCGAGTTGATAAGGATGACAACTAAGGGATAATGGAATGAGTTTGGGGGAGCCCATATTTTTCCATATTATTCTAGACATGATACATGTGAAAGAACCCTCATCAATAATAGATTGATGGATATTGATGTTTCTAATTATTATCTAGATCTGAAACACAACGAATGATAGGATTCATGTTTTAGAATGATTGATATCATAGGTCATGAAGCATGAATCTAATGGTTAAATGGAACCTACTGAATATATAATATCCTTCCTTTGAGAATGACATGTTTGGAGAACATTGATTGAAGACATGCCCACTTGTGAATATTCCAAGTAATCAATGATGTTATAACTTTGAGTGGCCCTTGCATGAAGGTTATGAGCCATGCATCATAGAGGCTCCTTTGACACAAATGGTGTAGGGTTATTAATACGACATGAAATTTGTAAGGGACTTCTAGTGCATGGTTGG
>ML779504.1:402673-419366 GCA_009831015.1 Picea engelmannii | reverse complement strand
GGTATGAATTTTGGTTTAGCAGCTGGACCTAGATCCCTCATCTTCCAAATGGCTTCCTGTAGGCTGGTAGGCTTGAAGGCCTTAACCCAACCCTTCAAGGGTTCCATCAATCCTTCTGTAAAGAGCATCATGAGCCTGGTTGGAGACATATCTTGCACCATCACTGCCAACCTCTTGAACTCCTCAATGTATGCCTCAGTTGTACCTGTTTGCTTGAGTTGGGTGAGCTCCCTGAAATGTAACTCAGGATCTCCTAGATCAAATCTATCAATGAGCCTATGAGTGAATTCTGTATAGGATACAATTTGGTTGTGGCCGAGTGTGGTGAGCCCATGGTACCACCAGTCGTGGGCCTTGACATCCAAGTACATAGTGGAAAAATTGATGGCCTTCATCTCTCTCATGGGGTTAAGTTGTAGGTAAGTATCCAGCTTCTGCACCCATGCTTGTGCTGTCATCTTAGCCATACCATCAAAGTATGGAATCTCTATATTCCCTGCCCTTCACTCAAACTCAAAGCTGCCCCTCTGGTTCTTCCTAGGCTGGTTTCTGAACCTGAGTTGACAATACTGGTCTAGGGACATCTATCTTTGAACTTTCATATCCAAGATGTAGTATTCCCTGACACTCCTGGCTAATTGTTCCACAAAATCTTCAACCTGTTCATGCTGCCCTTTCTCATCTGTGAATGTGGGCATGTATGGTCTGAGGTTAGCTCTGCTACTTGAGTGTTGGCCTAGCAGTTTATCTGTGAACACTAGCACGTATGGCCTATGATTGGTCCTGCTACCCATCTGCCCATGGAACGTGCCACCTCCAAGACTTCCTTCGGATCCCGGTGCTTTCTCCGGGTTATATCTGAATTCCTCATGGGTTCCACTAGACCCTCCAGCGTCCTTATTCCCATACGTATCAGGATCTTTGCCTCGATGGGTTACTTGCATCAGAAGGTCAGTTATCCTAGTTTGGTTCTCATTCATTTTCTGTAGATTCTCATCAAATTTATTCAAGGTTTCAAAGATTTTGGCCTATCCCCTTCTGTTGGTTTCCTGATACTCATCCAACTGTCGGACCAATGTGCTTTCTGTGCGGTTCATGTTTTGATGGAACTTACCAAATTCGGCTATTAAGAGAGCCAAGCCCTGAGGCTCATGGTCGTCTCCTGACCCTTCCATTTCTGCCTCTGTTTCACTGTTGTTTTTCTTCCTCCGACCCATCACAATTCCCCTGTACTTTTGCATGCACCGATCGCTCCACAGGTTTGGAGGATCGAGGCTCTGATACCACTGTAATGATACCAAGCCAAATTTTTTCTTGGAATCACTAACTACTACTAATTAATTGAGTTATTAAGTGCATACAAGATTCATCAACACATGGAGATCACAATATAGTCAATATGTAGAAGCACAAGAAAAGATCTGACCTTTTTATTATGAGCAATGTAAGATCAATACAATAGATGGCCGATCTGGTATAAACCTCAGATGGTCGTACAAGCAATAGATACGAGCTGCTACAAAATGCTCCTGACAATAAAAAATAAGCCTCCAAAGGATGGATATTAAATGAATACAAAATCAAGCAGATCTGAGCCATACTAATGCTCAACCTCCAAGATGGAAAGTGCCACATCCTGCTAGAATGTTGAAGCCCTCAATAATTCTGCCCTGCTACCAAAAGTGTCCAATCATCCTGAGAAATATGCCAAATTATAGATTGGGCAACTGTAAGGACAACCCAGATGTCCAAATTCCCAAATCCACTCTCAAACTCCATAGATCTGAATTCCTCCACTGAATGGTGTGCCCCACTGGGTGATTGAAACCCTAGCTGGTTTGGCCCTGATGAAGGAGGCCTCCAAATGCTCTGAAACTCTCCAAGAATATAGATCAGGCTATGAGAATCCCATGGGAGAAGTTTTAGACTCAGATCTCAAGAAGATCTTGCTAGATCTAAGTTTTATTGAATCATAGGACGTCCCCTATGGCTCCAAGACATCCCAATCTGCAGACAAATGTAGAATGATGATAACCCTCCAGAAAATCCCTCAAACTGATGGTCCTGCCCCTGCAATCAAAACCCAACTGTCGGAATGGCCCCAGGCCCTCAGGATAAGCTGGATCGAACCTCCCTCTAGATGATGGTGTGCCCTTGCTAGAAACACAAGAACAATACAGACTGCTACCTTCTGAAGCACTTAGATGGATATGGGCTGAGACTAGAATGGTGTGGAGGAATCTTTCATCCCCGAGACCAAGCTGCAAAACAAGGTGAGTGGATATTTCACCACTGAGTTTCTCACAAGGGTTTGTACAACAAAACCCCCAAACTGAATGCTCAAGAGCAATAGCAAATGCTAATCCAAAACTAGAATGAGTAATAGGTGTGCCCCAACCTCTTACTTATACTTTTCCTTCTAATTCTCTGTTGAGTTAGGTTAACTCCCAGGGTTAATATTCTATTCTTCTATTGAGTTATCTTTTACTCCTTTATCCTTTTCCTTTCTTAAGTCAACTTAAAAATATAACTTTTAACTTCTTGACTTTCCCCCCTCAATGTGAGACTATGACCTAGTGGGGGTGCCTAGGCCACTGAGTCTCCTCATCACCTCTCTAAGAGGTGGGGGACATTACATTTTGGTTGTGACTAGTTAGGAAATTATTATTCGATGGTTCTTTGTCCTTTTGAAGAATTGGCTCCTTAGTTAGTCATTATTTCCTTAATTAATCGATATTTGATGATTTGGGGGTAGTAGTGAGTGAAATTACCAAATTCACAACATAATGTGTAAGTGAATTTGGTCCTTATACCATTGTTCTTCCCTTGTTTGGGTTGACAATTGTTGCTATAGTTCTAATTCAGGTTTAGTGGGTTATCATTTCCCTTGATGTTGTTGGTATATTTAGGAGAATTGACCCATAATCCCTATGGTGGGTGTTGTTATTTCTTCTTTCATTTCATTTTCTCGTTATTCTATGTATTTGAAGGAATTATTGTGTTTAGTTTCTCAAAAGCTTGAGTTAGTTGAATGGGTGAATATTGGAAAAAGTTGACATTGACTTGTTGTGAAATGTTTTGTGGCATAACAATCCTTACCGAAGGAACATGAAATGAGAAATAAGGGTTATCTTGTGGAGGGATATTATATGGGTTTTGTATACCATATGATGTTGACATACCTCCTCTACAATTTTAAGGTTTGTATGAAGGTTAATGAACTTGTTGTGATGCATGTGATCCTAAGGGGGCATGCTAGGACCTAAGTGTGATGGACATGGTCCATTATGTGGGTTTTTTTGGAGTAGTATTAGGCATGTTGAATTCTCCATGTGTGGATTGTCCATAAGAATATTTGGTTCCACTTTGGTAGGTGTTAGAGCCACTATAATGGTTATCATAATGATTGTTTCCATAAGGATTTGTGTGCCCATATGGGTTTGTGGCATGACTGAAATATCCAATCATCCCATTCTCCACATTAGGATAGGGTAAGGATAGGGAGCATATAGAATGACTAGATATAAATACCCTAACTAGGCATAGATGAGGTCGAAATTTTGTTCTTTGAGAATATAATCATCCTCTACTTGAGGCATTTTTATGGCCATGTATTTGGAAATTAAGGGTAAGATATATTTAAAAAGATAATCCAAGAGGTGTTTGTCTTACACAAGCTACTTCACCAATTCCATTTGTGGATATGATCCATGATATGGGTAGATGTTGTTTAGAAAAAAACAGTGAGGATTTCCAATATGGTAAATTATGAATATGATGTAGAGGTGGTGGTGGTGGTACACCATGTCTTTCCACTGGGATTGATTTTCAACACCTGAACCTAATGCAATTGAACTCCCAAAATGAGATCTTGATGGAAACAAGATTATAAAGGATGATCCTAGAACAATTTATATAAACAATGTTAAACCCAAAGATGAGTGTGAGGAGGTTGTTGATGGTCTACTTGGAGAAATAGAGAGGCCATATATCCTATAGGAGAAAAAAAAGAGCTAACCCTAAACCTAACTCGATTGGAGTCTTGTGAGTTTGGGGACAAAGCCGATGAAATTACCATTTTCGACGGCTTCCTTCTCTTTCTCTGTCGCTTGGGATTTTATGTGGATCTTGGCCTCCTTATCTATCGCTATCCCTCAACTTTCTCTCTCCCAACTCCTTCTCTATGTCTTGGCCTCCTCTTTCCCTAGCTCTTGCCCTCCTCTTGGCCTCCTTCTCTTGCCCAACTATTATCTTCTCTGTAGCACGAGTGCAGTGTCGAGTGTGCTCTAATTTCATGAGTGTGAGACGCGCGGGCGTGAGTGATCATGTCTTTTGTTTTTTTTTGTTTGAATTATATATTTTTTAATTTTTTTAATTAATATATTTTATAAAATTAATTTAAATTTAATTATATTTAATTATATTTAACATATATAATATATATGTGGGTTAGTGGTGAATGAATTCATGGTTAGTGGGTCAACAAATTAATGAGTTAGTGTATTAGTGTGTAGTGAGTTACTGAGTTGGCAGGTAAGATGTTAGTGTGTTAGGGGTTAATGTGTGAAGGGTTAGGGGCTAGTGGGTTAGGAATTGGTGGGTTATGGGTTAGTGGGTTAGAGGGTTAGGTGTCAGTAGATTCAAGGTTACAGGTTAAGGGGTAAAGGGTTAGTGGGTTAGTGGTTAGTGGATTAACATGTCAAAGGATTAAGGGTTAATAGGGTATGGATTAATAGGTTACAAGTTAAAGGGTTAATGGTTAGTATGGGTTAAGTGTTAGTGGGTGAATGGGTTAGTGGTTCAGATGTCACTAAGTGAGTGTGTTAGTGGTTCAAAAGTCACTGAGTGAGTTTATTAGTGGTATAGGGGTTAGAGGGTTAAGGGTTAGTGGGCTAGTGGTTAGTGTGTTAGGAGCTATGGGTTAAGGGTTTGTGTGTTATGGGGTTAGTGGCAAGGGGGATAATGGTTTAAGAGATAATGGTTTAGGGTTCAGTATGTAATGGTTTAGTGGGTTAGGAGTTGGCGTTTTAGAGGTTATGGGTTAATGGGTTAGTGATTTGGAGTCTAGTAGGAGTTAGTGGGTTAGTTGTCAAGAATTAGTGTGTTAGGGGTTGCGAGTTAATGGGTTAGTATTTTTAGCCTATATAATGGGTTTGTGTGTTCAACATTAGGGGTAATTGGTTTACAGGGTTATCGATTACTAGGTTAGATGTTATTCAATTAATTCTCATTAGGAGTTAGTAGGTTAGATGTTAGTCAATTAGTTCTCATTGGGGGTTAACAAACAAGTGACCATTAGTGGTTGGGTTTTAGGGGTTATGGATTTCTCTCTTGGTGGTTTAGGGATCATTAGGGGATATAAATTTAATTGGTTGGTGTGTTAGGGATATTGGTTAAATCTCAATTAATCATTTAATAGTTTAGCAAGGAAAAAATTATTGTGTTAGTGCTTAGTGGCTTAGGATTTGGTGTCTTAGTTGTCATCCAGTTAGTGGTTAGTGGGATAATTTCCATCCATGGTTAATGGGTTAGGGTTATGTGTTAGTGGGTTAGTATCTTTAGGGTTAGTGAGTTAAGTATTAGGGGGTTAGTGCATTAGGAAATCAAGGATTAGTGGGTTATGGGTTAGTGGATAATGTGTTGGGGATTAGAAGTCAAAGGGTTACATATTAGTGTGTTAGAGATTAGGAGTTAGTGCTTATGGGTATTAGGTTAATGGTTAGTGGGTTAGACATTAGAGTGTTTTTTTTAGAACTAGAGGAATTTGTAATTTCCCTGGATTACCTATGCGAGACACAAGTTCAAATCTAGCTAGTGCTTCCACTATAACCCCTAGATTAGTGCCAACAACTTGCAATCCAATGCCTAGAAATAAACTTATGACATAACAAGAGTCAAGAAGTTCAAATACACACGTGCAAGGGGGGTTCCACTCCTGGGGGGCATCTACCCTTCTAGCCTTATCACAACAAGCCAAAATATCATTGTGGATTTGAACCTGGGTGAGGAGATTGAGAGACCTACCTCCCAATCATTCAGGTTAGGTATTACAGTTTTTTTTTATTCAGCGAGGAAAGTATTGAAGCCATGAAGAGTTGCTTGATAAGTGTTTCTTAAATTACAAATTTATTAGGTACGTGGACTGGGAGAGTATGAGGTGCCTTGTTTTCTCCATAAATTCCAATGTATGTGGAGTGCTCATCCAAGTACCAATCACCAATTTATTATAAGACTTGTGTTGATGCTTATGACAGTCTCAAACATTTCTTATTGAAGATGAATTCATAGAAAGGGGAAAAAATGTGGTTTCAATTATGTGTGTAATTGATGTATGCATTTGTGTTTCCCATGAAATTTGGAAATATATGTGAATTGGAGGTAAATATGGTTCCTGCAACCAGTCCATCCCAGGGAATGCATTGGAAACACATAAAATGTCCAATAGATAATATGGCATATAAAACTCTTCTTGAGAATTAGATGCAAGGAATTTGGCTTGACCAATTTCTTCGGTTAATGAATATTATAAGATGGCAACCAAATTACATATTCTTCCCTAATTAATGACAATTTAAATGAGGTGTACCCATGCTTCATATAGATGATCATATGCCTTCTCTCCATAAAGTCTGCTTATAAGTCGTGTTGCATACATTATGAAATCTTTGAGAATTATGGTGGGATACAACTTAGAAGTCTTTACTTTGAAAGTTATGCCTTCTTCATACTAGACATTAATGATTTCATGATAATATTTTGTGTGGGAAAATTCTCCCACCCAATGACTAGTAAAATATTGTTATGTCCATGGGAACTTGTAACACACCTCAAAATCACTTGGTATAAAAGAGGCTAGGCATCATCCTTGAGAATATACAATCTTCTTAGAATCACCATTTGTTTCACTGATGATCCTCCTAGTCATATTTTAACAAGGAAATATTCCAAGTCTAGTGGCAACATTGTGGAAATAAGATCTTTTGATGTTTCTTACTCCATCAATTTCTTCTTGTTGCCTTTGGGTTGGATTTTATGAAGATGAAAGTCCTACTTCAACTTTGACTAGCCAAAATAATTCCCCATATTGATGAGCATTATTGTACTAGTTTGATTTGAAGTGTTTATGTAAATAGGAGCTTTAGGTGGAGAAGGTTCCATGTCTATAGTCATTTCCTTTACTTGCTTTTCTTTTCTATATTTCTCCTTTAGTTGTTGTTTCTTTTTTTTTGACATAGAATCCAAGTAAAGGAGTTTACACACCACCCATTTTAAACAACATAACAATTTAATAGGGCTAAGCAATTATTCAATTAGAGCCAAAGTTATAGCCATAAGGATTTTGGTGTTTTGAATAGAGTTTGTAGTGAGTTCCATGACTAGTAATTTTAACGAAGGGAGAGCTTACCCTAACTTAAGCAACGTTTTATTTAAAAATAGGGACAAGAGCATAACAATAGCTCAAGTTTATACTCATCGAATGAAAAGGGTCCACCAAGAGTATTTGTTTTGACTCTAGCTAATAAAAAACACTTCAAACAAGGATGAATGGATCTTGTTTTTAGCAACCCATCAGAATGATGTTTATAAATTATGTAGGGGAAATTTAAGCTTCTCTCAAATGAAACACTGACTGAACAAGGAGAAAACTTATTGGAATAATCATTTAGAAAACCCAATTTTGGGAGACTACAAGAAAGGAGTTTCTTTGATTGGTTAAAATATGTGCACTTTGAATGATAAAAATCGTGAATTGAGATGATGCAAACATCAAAAGGAATGTAGATTTTGAATGAGAGAAAATAAAATCAAATTATGGCTATCCATTCAATGATTTTAGACTAATATAAATATTTCGAAGGTTCTAATTTCTCACTTGACAATCACAACAAAGGATTAAGTGATTGAGAAGAGCTCTGATAGTGAGTAGGTTCCATGCACTCGAATGTTACCTAGGTCAGACATTCCTAATGATTTTATGAGCACATATCAATCATATATTATTTGAAAGAAGATCTCAAATTACAAAGCATTGGAATGGTTCTATGGCCTTATAATTGAATATTTGCATTAAGTTTGAATGAGTTTATGATTTATATGAAAGATTTTCATATTGATTTCATTTCACCTCGCCATGAATGCACCACCTTTCTTGAAAGTTGTGAATATGGCATTATAAATGGGTTTAAATTTCAATAACATACATAATGAGCGAGCTATATGGATTATTGAACCAAAGTTAGGATCCATTTTGAAAGGACATGAAATACACTTGATAGAGCCATTGAGGTGATTTAAAAATATTAGATTGAAAAGGCCTACTTGAGGTTGAAATTGTCCCAATAGAGTCATTTGACTAAATCTTGAAAAGATTCAAAAAATTCCTAAGAAAAATGCATCGAAAGAATCCAAAATATGTGATGATAAAATGATCCTGATGCTTCCATCAGAAGATTGCAATGAATGAAATTTGAAATGGCCCGATGGGCTCATAAGGTGACTTGGGTGAGGTTTTGAAATATCTTTTTAAACACATCTGATGGGTTCATCGGGAAAATTTGAATGTATACATTTGAAAGATTGTATAAGAGATTGATGGGAGATGAATATTGAACTTTTACTTGGAGGAGACAAATCAAACATGAACATGAAATAAAGTAAGTCAAGAATTCCCCAATAGACTTATCAAGCCAAAAATCAAATAAATTTGAATGAACCTTCAAAAGATGCCCAATGTGACTATTCAGTGCAATTTGAATAAGCTCTAAAATAAATTTCAAAAAGTTCCCAATCTAGCTATCAGGCAGATTTAGAAGACAAGTTCTCAAAATTCATCAAAAGCTCAATGGTTATTATAGGCTTGTCAGGAAGTAAAGAAGCAATTTGAATAATTAAGTCTCAAATTTCCCTAATGGGTTCATTTAGAACATTTTGGATGTTAAATCCATTCAAATGTCAAGATTAGTTTGATGATTCATTGAGATATGAATTACTAAAAACAATTTGAGCGTCTTAAAATAAAAGGTAATTTCAAACTAGGATTCAAAAGAAAAATGTAGAAAATTCATAGGAGGATGCTTTCTCCTAAAAAAATGACCCAAATGAAAATAAAATCATATAAAATCATATAAAAGGTGAAATGTAACCAATGCTTTCACTTATAAAATTGAAATCCAAATGATGCATGCTCACAAATTTGGGAAAAAAATCTCCCCCCCAACCAAGTTTCCCAACTTGGGGCTTGTTGAGGCCTCAAAAAATGACAACATGTTGGGTGAATCCATAAGTCTCTATAATGTATTGTTCAACCATGACACAAGAGAGGAAAATTTGTTCAATTTATCGAATAGGCACACTTCTTGTTCTTAATATATGGGTATCTAAAAAATGCTTTCTTTGGGAGGAAATCCATGATTAAGCCAATTTTGAAATCACATCAACTTAACAATCAAAGTAATGGAGAAGATAATAATTAAGTTCAATTTATTTTAACTTTAATAAAATGCTCCAAGATAAATTCATAGTCATGGGGCCATTTAGGATCAAGGGTTAGTTTTTAAAAATTTCTAGAAGAAATCCCTTGAACATCTTTGTAGTGTTGCTCCACTGCTCACGAGCATCCATATCTCTAGTGGAGTCACCTTGGAATCACAAATGTTTCTTAATTTCCAACAATTATCCATATCCCTGGTGGAGATATCTACATGTCCCCATTAACATTCAATTTTTTTTTTCGAATATTTCACCTTTTAGATGTTGCTTTAGCAAATAAAAAATGGGGAATTAGTAGCTTTGTTACAAGCTACTTGTGATGAAACGTATGTTTTAGAGGGGCCTTTGATTGACTATGCTTGAGTAATGAGAATGTTCCCCTTTAAGATATTTATCCAAGATGCTTGATTTTTCACCTATGACATGGTCAAATAATTTACATGTGAATGGATGGAACGTAGATTTTGAATGAGAGAAAATAAAATCAAATTATGGCTATCCATGCAATGATTTTAGACTAATATAAATATTTCGAAGGTTCTAATTTCTCACTTGACAATCACAACAAAGGATTAAGGGATTGAGAAGAGCTCTGATAGTGAGTAGGTTCTGCGCACTCAAATGTTACCTAGGTCAGACATTCCTAATGATTTTATGAGCACATATCAGTCATATATTATTTGAAAGAAGATCTCAAATTACAGAGCATTGGAATGGTTCTATGGGCTTATAATTGAGTATTTGCATTAAGTTTGAATGAGTTTAGGATTTATTTGAAAGATTTTCATATTGATTTCATTTCACCTCGCCATGAATGTACCACCTTTCTTGAAAGTTGTGAATATGGCATTATAAATGGGTTTAAAGTTCAATGACATACATAATGAGTGAGCTATATGAATTATTGAACAAAAGTTATGATTATTGAACCGAAGTTAGGATCCATTTTGAAAGGACATGAAATACACTTGATAGAGCCATTGAGGTGATTTAAAAATATTAGATTGAAAAGGCTTACTTGAGGTTGAAATTGTCCCAATAGAGTCATTTGAATAAATCTTGAAAAGATTCGACAAATTCCTAAGAACAATGCATCGAAAGAATCCAAAATATGTGAAGATAAAATGATCCCGATGCTTCCATCAGAAGATTGCAATGAATGAAATTTGAAATGGCCCGATGGGCTCATAAGGTGACCTGGGTGAGGTTTTGAAATATCTTTTTAAAAACACCCGATAGGTTCATTAGGAAAATTTGAATGTATACATTTGAAATATTGTATAAGAGCTTGATGGGAGATGAATATTGAACTTTTACTTGGAGGAGACAATTCAAACATGAACATGAAATAAAGTAAGTCCAGAATTCCCCAATAGACTTATCAAGCCAAAAATCAAAGAAATTTGAATGAACCTTCAAAAGATGCCCAATGTGACTATTCAGTGCAATTTGAAGAAGCTCTAAAATAAATTTCAAAAAATTCCCAATCTCGCTATTAGGCAGATTTAGAAGACAAGTTCTCAAAATTCATCAAAAGCTCAATGGTTATTATCGGCTTGTTAGGAAGTTAAAAAGAAAATTGAATAATTAAGTCTCAAATTTCCCTCATGGGTTCATTTAGCACATTTTAGATGTTAAATCCATTCAAATGTCAAGATTAGTTTGATGACTCATTGAGATATGAATTACTAAAAAACAATTTGAACGTCTTAAAATAAAAGGTAATTTCAAACTAGGATTCAAAAGCAAAATGTAGAAAATTCATAGAAGGATGCTTTCTCCTAAAAAAATGACCCAAATGAAAATAAAAGAATATAAATCATATAAAAGGTGAAATGTAACCAATGCTTTCACTTCTAAAATTGAAATCCAAATGATGCATGCTCACAAATTTGGGAAAAAAATCTCCCCCCCAACCAAGTTCCCAACTTGGGGCTTGGTTAGGCCTCAACAAATGACAAACCAACTTGGGGCTTGGTTAGGCCTCAACAAATGACAACATGCTGGGTGAATCCATAAGTCTCTATAATGTATTTTTCAACCATGACACAAGAGAAGAATACTTGTTCAATTTATCGAATAGGTACACTTCTTGTTCTTAATATATGGGTATCTGAAAAAAGCTTTCTTTGTGAGGAAATCCATGATTAAACCAATTTTGAAATTACATTAAATTACCAATCAAAGTAAGGGAGAAGATAATAATGAATTTCAATTTATTTTATCTTTAATAAAATGCTCCAAGATAAAGTCATAGTCATGGGGCCTTTAAGGATTAAGGGGTAGTTTTTAAACATTTCTAGAAGAAATCCCTTGAATGTCTCTGTAGTGTTGCTCCATTTCTCATAAGAATCCATATCTCTAGTGGAGTCACCTTGGAATCACATATGTTTCTTCATTTCCAACAACTATCCATAGCCGTGGCGGAGATATCTACATGTGCCCATTAACTTTCAATTTTTTTTTTCAAATATTTCACCTTTTAGATGTTTCTTTAGCAAATAACAAATGGGGAATTAGTAGCTTTGTTACAAGCTAGTTGTGATGACACCTATGTTTTATAGGGGCCTTTTATTGACTATGCTTGAGTAATGAGAATGTTCCCCTTTAAGATATTTATCCAAGATGTTTGATTTTTCACCTATGACATGGTCAAATAATTTACATGTGAATGGATGGAATCCTTCAACCAAATGAATCATCAACTGATGATTAAAGTTTTGGGGTTGTCAAAGAGTTAATCACTCACAATAATTCAACTCCACAATAATCCTTGCTAGATATTGGCATCCCTTATAGGTTTATTGTTAAATTTTCCTCCTTCGCCATGACTGGTAATAAATCTGGAGGTTACAAGACTTGGTAAGTGTTACTTGATTGTGTTATGACCCAATGGGGGAATACATGGGGTTAAATGTGTATGATATGACCCCAAGGGGGGCACATATGGGGCTAAATGTACATGTAATGCGTAAATATATATGTAATAGGGTTAGAATAATGGTAAAGGGGCCTCATGTGTAGTGTGTGAATAGGTATATATAGATATCATGTATTCATTATTAGAGACATGTGAATTGTGATGTATGAATGTATTTGGTTATGTGGAGGAGGTGAATAGTGATGTATAAAGGTATTTTGTTATTTGGAGGGGGTTCCCCTATTATTTAAAGGAGTTATTGTGTAACTTATCTATCTTGGATTTTTTATCCATGATCACATTCTATACATGGTGTGTACTTATTTTCTATTATGATAATTTAAGCATTTGGATCTTAACATTTGGTATCAGGGAATTGATCTTAAGGTTTTTCTTCTCCTAGCAAGTCATCTTATCATTTTCGCTATATATTTTTTTATGAGATGATTCATATATAAAAACTTGGAGGTTATTTAGAATACATTTCAAGATATTTTTGGTAAAATGTTAGCTTCTAGGTCGTTATAATTTTGGAGATACACCCTATAGAAGATAGGGTTTTTGACTAGTCCTAATACTAGTCTCAAATAGTTGTTCCAGGTAAATTCGTCATAGCTTCTTCAAAAAGGATCCAAATTTAGTGAGACCTATTGCATTGGAAAGAGGAAAGTACTTAGTGTTTTTGGTACAATTTTTATAATAAGATATCAAATATTGTGCATGTGAAATTCTATACAAGTTCACTTTCCTAGAAACGTAAAAAATCAACAAGCTTTGGGAAAGTTACCCTAACTTTAAATTGGCACACCAAATTTTGGTCAGAACCATGGCATTGCAGAGAAGACATTTCATAATACAACAAGTATAAATTTTAGATTCATAGGGGCTGAAATTTCAAAAATACATCAGAAGGAAGGTCGACCAATATGACAGACTCCAAATCAGGGTTTCAAAGGTATGTTCATTTAAAGGTATCACAATTTTTTATTGGAATGCTCGATTGAGCTGAATAAAAATCCATTGGTAAGAGAAAACATAGAATATTTTATTGGAGCAAGGATTATAACTATTTGAGATCATCATCCCTAATATATAGAGGTTGTAATTTGAGTGTTGGGGTTATACCTCACTTAAGAATCAATGAAAATACCTCAATTTATAGGATATGAAGATAAAGATGAAATTAATCCTATGGAATGGTTGAAGATGGAAAAGAAATATGATAGAAATCCTTTAAGGGGGATAAAGTATTTTTTTTGTGAAGCTTGGAATTGGTGGATGAGTCTTGATAAGGATAATAAATGGAAAATGTCATGGGAAGAATTTTAAAAACTCTTCTCAGATAAATGGATTAGGGATAAAAAATGGAGGAATTGTATAGAATTCAAGATGAATTAAAAGAAGCAAAGGAAGAGATTAAGAACAAGGGCGAGGATCTATCTAATATACGATCCTTTAATGAATCACTCATTAAGGAGGTCAAGAACCTAGAGCAAGAAAAGAGTAGCAAAGCAAGGTGGGAAAAAGATGATTCAAGGGAAGAATTGAAAAGGAAAGATGAAGAGGTATGTAGATTACAAAACCATAATAAAAAACTAGGATGAGGTTAAGAGATTGAAAGGAGAAAATAAGAATTATCAAAATCAAGAAGAAAAAATGATCTTGGGTGGATAATCTACCAAAATACTTGAAGAGGAAATTTTCAATAAGGTCGAGGAATCCCTAAATACTGATGAGGTAAAATCAGAAATGTAATCCGGAATTGAAGAAGGACATCAAAATTTGATAAACGATCCGTATTATTTTTGGTACGAAATGAGAGCGGACATATAACACATAAATATAAAGAGATATTTCAAGAGAGCCAATAATATAACAAATATTGGATATATAACAAGAGACATAGATATGCAATAATACACAATTTCTATTAATGAGTGAAATGTACAAAACTGTAGAAATACAAAGTGAAAGTCTCATTAGAATGGTGGCAGCTTATCTCTGAGAAGATATGCGACAACTACTCGCATTCACAAGAATATTATTATTACATTGATGTTATAAAGGAATTTTTAACATAAATAAAATCCAAAACCCTAACCCCGGAAAGAAATCTCAATTTGATACTTTGCACACTAGATGCACCTTCAGTCAAATACAAATATCTACTAGAACATATGAAAAATAGGGTTTATGGTTTCCATGATGAATTGATGTTGGAATAAAGTGGGTGTGTCTGTCAAATTTTAGTCCAGAAACCCTCCCATATCATTAAGGCATGCAAATAGTTTATCCATGACAAATTTCAGTGCTTACAGAAACTATTTGAAAAAATTTCAACGCTGGCCCCATTCGCAGGTCCATGTTGTCGGTGTCTAGTCCTCATGCAATTATCATTCCTCCTTCATCGTTCCTCGTTCCTTGACCATGGAGTAGTCCCCAAGATCAATTATTTTTGTACAAAACTACATACTAATGGCATAAAATTATCGACGAACTTTTTTCGTCGATAGTATAGCAAATTCATCGCAAGATTATTTACATTCGTCTCTATTGCGACGATATCAAATGATGCTTGGATTCATTTCATATTTGATTTATCAACTTGAAATCTCAATTTGATACTTTTCACACTAGCTGGACCTTCAGTCAAACACAAATATGAAATTTGGAATCATTAACATATCTACTAGAACATATGAAAAATAGGGTTTATGGTTTCCATGTTGAATTGATGATGGAGGAAAGTGGGTATTTCAGTCAAATTTGAGTCTAGAAACCATCCCATATCATTAAGGCATGCGAACAGTCTATCCATGATAAATTTCAGTGCTTACAAAAACAGTTTGAAAAAAATTCAACGTTGGCCCCATTCGCAGGTCCATGTTGCCGGTGTCTAGTCCTCGTGCAATTTTCATTCCTGCTTGATAACTACTCGTTCCTTGACCATGGTGTAGTCCCCAAGATCCATTATTTTTGTACAAAATTACATACTAATGGCATAAAATCATCGACGAACTTTTTTCGTTGATAGTATAGCAAATTCGTTGCAAGATTATTTACATTCGTCTCTCTTGCGACGATATCAAATGATTCTTGGTTTCATTTCATATTTGGTTTATCAACTTGAAATCTCAATTTGATACTTTTCACACTAGTTGGACCTTCAGTCAAATACAAATACGAAACTTGGAATCATTAACATATCTACTAGAACATATGAAAAATAGAGTTTATGGTTTCCATGATGAATTGATGATGGAAGAAAGTGGGTGTGTCAGTCAAATTTGAGTCTAGAAACTCTCCCATATTATTAAGGAATGTGAATAGTCTATCCATGACAAATTTCAGTGCTTACAGAAACTGTTTGAAAAAATTTCAACGTTGGCCCCATTCGCAGGTCCATGTTGTCGGTGTCTAGTCCTTGTGTAATTTTCGTTCCTCCTTCATCGTTCCTTGACCATGCTGTAGTCCCCAAGATCCATTATTTTTGTACAAAATTACATACTAATGGCATAAATTATCAACGAACTTTTTTCGTCGATAATGTAGCAAATTCGTCGCAAGATTATTTACATTCGTCTCTCTTGCGATGATATCAAATGATGCTTGGATTCATTTCATATTTGGTTTATCAACTTGAAATCTCAATTTGATACTTTTCACACTAGTTGGACCTTCAGTCAAATACAAATATGAAACTTGGAATCATTAACATATCTACTAGAACATATGAAAAATAGGGTTGATGGTTTCCATGATGAATTGATGATGGAAGAAATGTAGAGTCCTAACACAATTAAATCCAAATTTTTTCATACAATTAAACATATAATTCCTTTCTCATTGCATACGTAATTCATTGACCGTCGAATAAGCATAAATATTCAGCAGAAATTAAAATTTTATCCACAACATAAGAATTACTTAACAGAATAAAATAAATTACCTCTTCCTTATGCTAACCCCGATCTCTGTTGGTCTAATGTTGAAGTTGAAACTGTGCCAAACACTGCCCAAAACTGAGTTTTCCTCCCTTCCATCTAGGAGCATCCTGTCCGGCTCCCTAGCTCCAGGATACCGTAAGGATATCCTGGCCCTTGTGCCCAAAACCTCCAGCAAACCGGTGCCCCTTGCTTCTGATTCACCAAAAACCTCCAAAGCCAAACTCCTCACACCAGAGATCTCCACGGAAAATCTCCCACATAAATATATATCCTCCTCTCAAAATGCTTCCTCCCCCCTCCAAAGAATTCCTTTCCCCGTAAGACTCTCCCCGACATA
>ML779504.1:387069-399686 GCA_009831015.1 Picea engelmannii | reverse complement strand
AAGTAACCTTTAAATACCAACTGTCTCCTTGGAGTTGTGTCAACACATGTTCCCTCAGATTGACCTTTAAGAGTACCAAGGAGAAGATACGTGGTCTCCTACTCAAGGCATCTGCGACCACATTTTCCTTTCCCTTGATGTACAAAATACCAAAATCATAATCACTCATAAACTCACTCCATCGTCTTTGCCTAGCATTCTGATCCCTTTGAGTGAAGCGATGTTTTAAATTTTGATGGTCCGTTTTGAGCTCAAAGTTTCACCCCACAAGATAGTGCCTCCAAAGTTTCAGAGGTAGCATTACAACTGCCAACTCTAAATCATGAATCACGTATAGCTCTTCATGTTTCTTCAACTTCATTGACTCATAAGCTATCACTCCTCCATCCTGCATTAGCACGAACCCAACCCTTGCTTCGAGGCATCCATGCAGACTGTGAATTCCTTTTCCATATCCAACACTCGTAGAATTGGCGCACTAGTTAGTAACCTCTTAAGCTCAATGAATGCACTATCACACTCTTCTATCCATTCATACCTAACCCCCTTGTGCTGCAAGATAGTGATGGGTTTTGCTATTTTGGAGAATCCCTCCACAAATCTCTGATAATAACCTGCTAGCCCCATCAAGCTTCTCACCTCATGGGCATTTTTCGGCACTGGCCACTCCATAATGGCCTTTACCTTTTCTGGGTCTACAGAGATTCCTTCACCGGAAATGATATGACCTAAATAGTGGATCTCTTTCTGAAAGAAGGAACACTTCGACAACTTCCCATACAATTTTTTCTCTCTAAGGCAGGAAAACACTACTCGTAAGTGTTCCTCATGTTCTCTTTCATTCTTGGAATAGATGAGGATGTCATCTAGAAAGACTTGTACAAAATGGTCTAAGTACTTCCGAAATACGTCGTTCATGAGGGTCATGAATACTATTGGCGCATTGGTCAATCCGAAAGGTACTATGACAAACTCGTAATGTCCAAACCGAGTTCGAAAGGCAGTTTTTGGGATATCGCCTTCCTTAATCCTTAACTGATGATAACCTGATCACAAATCGATCTTTGAGAATACCGCTGCTCCTTTCATCTGATCAAAGAGGTCATCTATTCATGGCATCAGGTACCTATTTTTCACTGTAGCACCATTCAAGTCCCTGTAGTCTATACACAGTTGTAAGTATCCATCCTTCTTCTTTGCAAAAATTACTGGTGCACCCCAAGGTGAAACATTGGGCCTTATTATCCCTAATTCCAGTAACTCTTTCAACTACATTTGCAATTCACAAAGTTCTGGTGCTATCATCCAATACAGAGTTTTGGAAATTGGTTATGCACTAGGTTTTAGCTCAATAGTAAAATCAACCTCCCTCTCAGGAGGTAACCCTGGTAACTCGTTCGGAAAAACATTCTTAAATTCTGACAATATTGGGTACTGATCCAATGAGGGTCCCTTCCTTCTGTTCACTGCTTCCACTACATGAAATTGACACCCTTGTCTCAAGCATCGCTTAACCTTCATAGTTGATATAAAGCATAATGACACTTTTCTCCGTACACCCTGGATCTCTACTGGCCTTCCCTCATCGTCAACACAAAGCACCCTCTTTGTGAAACAATCTACCAAAGCTCGGTGAGCTGCTAAGCAATCCATTCCAATGATTAGGTCATATGCCCTGAGAACAGTGATGTATACTTTCAACCTGGTAGTACACACTCCCAGGTCTACTATATAATTATCAACACTAGGTCCTACCTCTTGTTTTTCCCCCGAATCCATCTCTACTTGTTTAAATTCATCGTGCTCGTAGGCTGCCAACCCACTCTTTTCTAATGTAGAAGGTGAAATGAAACTATTTGTCTCACCAGAATCAAATAAAATGTTAACATTGATATGATTTAGCGTACCTGACGAAGCCACCACCGTGGATTGATGCTCGGCCTGGAGATTATTAACCACTACGTAAATATGGTGGCCGCTACTTACTCTTCCCATCGGGGCCTTTCCTTCTCTATGTGAAAATATTGATTGTAACTCTGGGCAGTCACGCTGGTAATGTGGTCCTCCACATCCCCAATAGGTAACACGAGATTGAACCTGCACATTGTTATGTGATTTTCTCTGAAATGAGTTCCTTCCCCTGGAACCCCTGCCCCTACTAGTTGTTCCCTCAAATGGTCGTGGACTTGTCTACGTCATTGGTGATGAACGAGATGTTGCACTCGTTGCCATTGAAATCCCTATGGTTACTGTCCTTGGTGCAACTCTGTTACCATATGGAGGTGGCCTTGAGCCCCCTCCCCTGGGAAATTTCCTAGGGGCCTTCCCCATGAATCCAAGACAATGCAGAAAGATCAGTCTTGTACCTCCGGTTAAGTTCATGTGTTCCTCCGCATAACGAGCATTTTCTACAGCTTCCGCTACTGAAGACGGTTTCCACATCCGCACAATAGCTCTTATCTTAGGGTTCAATCCATAGATGAAGCACTCTGCCTGTCATTGGTCATTATCCATATACGAAACATATTTGACCAATTCCATAAATCGAAACTCATATTTTTCTATAGTTTTGTTTCCCTCTACTAAGGCATGAAATGCTCCTACTTGTTGTTCCTCATAGTAGGTTGGCAGATATTTTCTTCGGAACCTCTCCTCGAAAAGTTCCAAAGATACTGTGTCTGGGGTAAGATGCAATTATCTTTCCATGTTGCCCCACCAGTTCAAGGCGTTGTCTCTTAACTGAAAAATTTCTATCTTCTCCTTTGAGTTGGACGCATAGTCCCTTAAGGAAAAACACCTTGTCATGCCTTCCAACCATGCTTCCACGCGTTCATTGGCGCGACCCCTGGCAAACTCCGGAAGTTTTATCTTCTGCAATTCTCAAGTGATGTCTTCAGGTGGAGATCCTCCCCCTGAATCCCTTGACACTTATGGATTACCCATTCCAGATGATGGGGGTTCCACTTCCATCCCTGCTGGTTGTCACCCTTTTAAAGTATCATTTATGGCCTCCAACGAGCACAGTATGAGAGCTAGTTCGGGTGATGGTGGTCGCGGCGGTGGTGGTGTTGGCAGTGCCTAATACGATGCTCCCCTGCCTCAATTCCCTCGAGTCCTAACCATCCTGTATGATTTAACCTGCATCAACCAAAGTTGTCAGGGTGAGTTCATGGACGTTTCAAATTGGTGCTACTCAAACTAGAAACAGGGTTAGGCATAAGTTTTTCTTGCCTGTAAATAGACGTTACTCTCTTTAGGGGGTTGGCTGGGTTAGGATTAGGATTATCTTTAAGTGTCTAAGCTTGATTTCTTCGCCTAACAAAAATATTGACTCCCTTGTCTGGTAGCTATGCTAGCCTTGCGCCATACTCGCCAATTCCTCTTGCTTACTCTCCTAGTGCGTATGCCACCTCCTTACCACTTGTCCTAGTCTACGTCCTTTAAAATTTTTGCTTACAACTAATTATCCTTTGATGCTTGACTCGTGAGATTTCCTAGGCGCGTTGTACATATGCGTTGAATTGCGTGTCTCGATGGCTGCAGGTGCGAGTCTTTAAGGATTGTAGAGTGGCTTTTGGCATTGGAACTTAGCGCTTGTGCACTGTGGTTATGTATTGTTTCCTGACTTGTGGTCGTATGATATAGTGAATCTGAGGCGATGCATTGAAGCTTAGTGTTTGACCTTGACAGGTGGAATGGAGTGGAGGGACTTGGTGCTTAGCTCGATGAGTTGTGTGTACGGTCTTGTGAGCTTGGCGCTTGGATAATCAAAGATTATTCTTCAGGATAGTACTTTGCTACTATTGATAATTAAACTATTTATATGTGAATTTATTTGTAAAATTGATATATGTGGCGTGTTGGTGTTATTGCTCTTCTTAAGGCACATCGCTTGGTGGGTGGTCTTGGGTTCAAAACCCATGGACCCTCTAACATTTTAATTAACTTTAATGTAGTTTACTTTACACTAAATATACAATTATTTTAATTAAATATTTTTTTTAATAATTAGTTACACTAATAATTTTAAAGTTACTTAATTATTTTTAAAAAATTTACTTTATACTAAATTATCATAAATTAAATTTAAATTAATTTAAATTAAATTAACCTAAATTATTTTTACCTTAAAATAATAAATAAAAAAAATATAAACAAACACACACAAGATTTAATAATAAATATATAAAACTTTTAATAAGATATAAAAAAAAAACAAGTGCGGGCATCCATGGATTCCACGTGCCCGCCTTGCTTCCTTCAACGCCTTCCTTTACTAATCCCTAACTCTGTAATCCCCATCATTTTCTTTTGGCTACGCGGTCGACCACCATGTTCGTTCCCTCTGCATCTTTCTTTGGTAATTTGTTTCTTGGGCGTTTTTATCTGTGGAGAGGGGAGGCAGCTGTACAATATACAGGCTGGGTGTTTGTGCAAAATAAAAACCCCCAGTGAGCTCCTCCTCGTTTGTCAGGTGATGGCTCAGGACCATTATTTTTTTTTTTTGCTCAGGGCTTTGTGTATGGCGGTAACGCTTGGGCGTTTGTCTTGCATATAGTGCATAGATTCGATTTGGACCGGGAACTCTTAAGCCATACTTTAGCTATTCTCAATCCCATGGTAGCTCTTTCATCTGTTCACGACCCCATCCACAGTGCCCTTTCTCCAGTGACCGAATAGATTTATGGAATGACTCTAGGAATGTGTGACCCAAAGCGATCGATTCCCCCACAAACTTCTTTTGAGTTGTAAGAATTGGCTCTTCATTTGGAAGTTCCCACGTCCAGACCGTTCCAACAACAGGAGAAGCTAAAAATCCCAAAAACCTTAAGATTATTCCGTATGTTTCACCCACAAGACTGATTAATTTCACTCGATTCAAACCGAAAACCGGTTGTTCCTTCATGCAATAAATACCCGATAATTTTGGGTGCTCTGATAGTCGTATGCATTCTTCATTGAATTGCAGGGTCCACGCCCTGAATAGTTGAGTTAGATATAGATAAGTTAGATCGCTACTCGCATCCCCAGATACCTCCAGAGATAAATATATATCCTGATTATGCGGTTGGTATTCAAGGGTCGTTGAACGAAATTCTTCAACGTCTTGATTGGGAAAGTCGAAGAAGGATAGTAACAGTTTTTTTGTATGGTGTGGGCAGAATGGGGAAAACTACTCTTGCTAATGCTGTTTTTTCAAACTTTAATAGTTTGAAAAAAAAAATTGTAAATTTTCCAAGGTTAGATTCCTCAATGTGGATACACAACCATGCTCTGAATCAATCAAAAGCTTGCAAATGAGCATTATAAAGGATCTAATGGGAGCACACGAGCCAGTGCCAGAGATCAGAACGTTTGAGGATGGATGGAGACAGATTGGTCGTATATTAGAAAAAATGCTCGCTTTCATCTATAATGACAATGTTTCAAGTCAAGATAGTCTAGATCAACTTTTGCCCTTGCAGTCCAGTTTGGATAAGGCAAAGAAACTAAGGTTACTGATCACTGCACGTAACAAAAGTATTGGTAATGTCTTAGCAAATAAAATGTCACCTACATATCATGAGGTGAAGCCCATTGAAGATAAAGATGCAAATCGCCTTGTAAGTTAGATATTGGGCACACAAAACATAGACTCCCAGGTGAAAAAGGAGATAATAAAAAAAATGTGGTGGGGTTCCGTTACTTTTGAATCTAATAGCACAATTTATAGAACAGGAACCCGACAAAGAGAAAGCCTATGAGATATTTTGAGAGGAAACTAAAAGTTGGAGTGGTCAAATATTCTGTGGAAAAGAGCTTGATGAGTTTATTGGGTACAACAATCTACCAGAGGAGAGGATATATTTCTGTGGCTCTAAAAGAAGACACCTGAAAAAGTAGAATGCCTGGGGTTTGATTGTCTAAAGTTTCTTCAGAAAAAAATTTCAGAATATCCTTTCTGGAGGATCAGAACTCATCCATAGAAGGGATGATCCAAATGTCCATGGTGCTATGCTCACGCATGCCTCAGGTACTGAAGGAATAAATATCAGTGAAAATTTACGAGAGCCAATTCAGAGGCACAAGCTAAACCTTTTGTTGAAATTAGGCTTGCTAAACTACCCTGAATCACTGACATCTGAGCATGCATTCTCTGCGACTCCTACTAGGTACCGACAAGTTCCTCTCATGCTCGTTCCTCATTGCTGTACATGTTGCTGGTGTCTAGCCCTCATGCAATTTTCGTTCCTTCTTCATCGATCCTCGTTCCTTGACCATGTTGTAGTCCCCAAGATCCATTATTTTTGTACAAAATTACATACTAATGGCATAAAATTATCGACGAACGTTTTTTGTCGATAATATAGCAAATTCGTCGGAAGATTATTTACATTTGTCTCTCTTGCGACGATATCAAATGATGCTTAGATTAATTTCATATTTGGTTTATCAACTTGAAATCTCAATTTGATGGAAGAAATGTAGAGTCCTAACACAATTAAATCCTAAATTTTCCATACAATTAAAGATATAATTCCTTTCTCATTGCATACGTAATTCATTGACCATCGAATAAGCATAAATATTTAGCAGAAATTAAAATTTTGTCCACAGCATAAGAATTACTTAACAGAATAAAATAAATTACCTCTTCCTGATGCTAACCCCCATCTCTGTTGGTCCAATCCTGAAGTTGAAACTATGCCAAACACTGCCCAAAACTGATTTTTCCTCCCTACCAGCTAGGAGCAGCCTATCCGACTCCCTAGCTCCAGTATCAAGGATATCCTGGCCCTCATGCCCAAAACCCCCAGCAAACCGGTGCCCCCTGCTTCTGATTCGCCAAAAACTCCCAAAGCCAAACTCCTCAAACTAGATATCTCCACAAAAAATCTCCCACACAAATATATATCCTGCTCTCAAAATGCTTCCTCCTCCCCTCCAAAGAATGTCTTTCCCTGTAAGACTCTTCCCGTCATATTCCCCCTTCACCGACTCTCCCCCCTTCATTAATTTCCTTATCCCTTTATTTATTATCTTATCCCCCTATTTATTATGTTATCCCCTTATATTTATTATCTTATCCCTATATTTAATATCTTATCCCCATATTTAATGTTTCTTCCCCTCCCGTATACGTAAATCTTTAATACATTAAATTATTAACCCCCTTTAATTCTTTACTCAATTAATTAATGAGTCAATTAATAATTAATTAATCATTGACAAATATGGACAAATAATTAATAATAATTAATTAGTTAATTATTATTTAAGAAATAATTATTGCTTAACTAACATATTAGGACAGTCATATTATCAAATTAATTATAATTAATCATCCCTATGCATCTATTTAAGCAGGGGTGTTACAACAAAGTGGGTGTGTTAATCAAATTTGACGAACTTTATTCGTCGATAAAATTATCGACGAACGTTTTTCATCGATAGTATAGGACATTCATCGCAAGATTATTTACATTCGTCTCTCTTGCGATGATATCAAATGATTCTTGGATTCATTTAATATTTGGTTTATCAACTTGAAATCTCAATTTGATACTTTTCACACTAGCTGGACCTTCAGTCAAATACAAATATGAAACATGGAATCATTAACATATCTACTAGAACATATGAAAAATAGGGTTTATGGTTTCCATGATGAATTGATGATGGAAGAAACTGGGTGTGTCAGTCAAATTCGAGTCCATAAACCCTCCCATATCATTAAGGCATGCAAATAGTCTATCCATGACAAATTTCAGTGCTTACAGAAACTGTTTGAAAAAATTTCAACATTGGCCCCATTCGCAGGTCCATGTTGTCGGTGTCTAGTCCTCATGCAATTTTCGTTCCTCCTTCATCATTCCTCATTCCTTGACCATGGTGTAGTCCCCAAGATCCATTATTTTTGTACAAAATTACATACTAATGGCATAAAATTATCGACAATGTTTTTTCGTTGATAGTATAGCAAATTCATCGCAAGATTATTTACATCTGTCTCTCTTGTGATGATATCAAATGATGCTTGGATTCATTTCATATTTGGTTTATCAACTTGAAATATCAATTTGATACTTTGCACACTAGATGGACCTTCAGTCAAATACAAATATGAAACTTGGAATCATTAACATATATAATAGAACATATGAAAAATAGGGTTTATGGTTTCCATGATGAATTGATGATGGAAGAAAGTGGGTGTGTCAGTCAAATTTGAGTCCAAAAACCCTCCCATATCGTTAAGGCATGTCAATAGTCTATCCATGACAAATTTCAGTGCATCCATAAGTCTTTTGTCTTTTTTCAACGACTATGTAACGAATCTCAATTCTAAGAAGATTCAAATAGGTAACAATATTGATGAAATCTTTTGCGATCACGATGGTATAAAAATGAAAGAGCTTCTCTTGGTTTCAATAATAATTTATCCTCTACTGAAAAAGGCCAACCATGTGAAGGTGGAAGCTCACATGGCCCCTCCCCTCCCCCTCACATCACTCTCAATTGATCCCCAAAACCCAATCTATAAAATATAAAATAATTGAAAGCAGCGTCCTATTAAGATTCATGCATAGAAACTACAAAAACAAAAATTAATGAAGGTACATGAAATTATGTGTTTCTAAATGATATTTTTAGTCTACCACATACTTTACTATATTGACAACTATTTTCAGGTTTCAAATAATTATTAAACAACATGTAACCTAGGATATAAAAAACGTCGCATAAAACTTAAAAACATGTAATTAACCCATGACATTAAAAGTAAATTATTTTAAGAGAATAATGCATACAAATTAAAATATTATATAGTCACATACCTAATCCAACCTCAACATTTGTGTAATCATCCTTATTCTCTATCTGGATCTTCTTCATCGAACTCGACATCTATATCATCGTCTGGTTCTGAAACGATGTTGAAAGGATTGATGATATCATCATCGTCATCAATGTCATTTTTGAGCATATTTTAATCGACATCATCATCATGTATTGCAATATTGTCTCCTATGCCTAGATCATGATATTCTTCATCTTCTTCATCTGTCGACCCTCCATGATCTTCCGACTCTGTCTGATATTCTGTCGAATCATCTTCTTGATCTTCAATATCATCTTCTTCCTGTAAATGAGTATACTTAGTTGGCCTTCCTCTTGGATCATATCTAACAACAAATGACCAATCCATTTCAACTGGAACATTTGAGTAAAAGACCTGTTCACATTGGCTTGGAAAAACATAGCGATCATGTCCTCTTTGAAACATCGTTGTTTTAATCATTGGAAATCTGTTGGCATGTTGAATAACAGTTCTTTCCTCATCACGTTCATGCATTTGTAACCTATACCATTTGAGATCAAACAAAACTAATTTGAAGGAATTAAAGTCACACTCAAGTATATCATTTAAATACCCATAGTATCTATTTTCAGACTCTCGGGGATGTCTATCACTCCTAGAGGAAACATTAGTAACCTGGAATACTGCAATTATCCCACTATCATAATTTTTCCTTGTTTCATCAATTTTTGGATGTGAAATTTACGACCATTGCACCACATAGCCTTGTGGTGTTTCAACTGCAATATGTCACATATGTAAAAGATGCATTGTCAATTAATAAATTGACATATATTTATATAACTTCGAAAGTATTTGAAAAATACAGTACACATGTAGTCACATTAGTATAATATAAAATAACTGAATAAAATGGGCGAAATTGCTTACCTGTCCATCTTTCAAACCATATGCTAGATCAATTTTCCTTTGCGTAACATAGGCATCTCTGTTACGACAAGCTTCTGTAACCAATTCAGACATTCGTTTCCATGATAACCTACCTCCATTATGTTGTTTACAACTTTCAATCCATACATTCATCCACTCAAGATTGTTTGCAATGTATAAATGCAGTGCATCCCACTCTAGGGCAACTGAATAAAAAAAACACAATTTACCAATATTAAATATTAGTTATAACGTACAATATGAAGGTAATTATAAATATTTATAATTTATGAAATAAATCATATTAATATATTAATGAGTATGATCATATACACAAAAACGAAACTTTATATGTATTATTAATATAAATTTTTACAATTATTAATATATTACCTCTCATTTTTTTCATTCTACCTTTCCCCAACAAATGCTCCTGATCTTCATCAATTTTTTTGATGGAGTTCACATCCCAAATGCGATCCACTGCATGTATAGTTGGCGCTGCTAATTTAGGAAGATACTGACTAATATACGCCATGGATCGATATACCATATATCCCTTGACCATAGAACCCTCAGGACGTTCTCTTTGTCTAACCAACACCTTCAATGATTTCAAGTGCCTCTCCACCATCCACATTGACCTTGTGTGAACAGGTCCATAAATTTCAATCTCCTCAACTTGGTGTATGAGGTAGCGTTCTTGTGCATTGGAAAATGTAGGGGGTATATACTTTTGCATTTCACACATTAGATGACGAATTTCTCTCTTCAAATACTTTATATCATCTTCATGGATTTCTTTCAATGACAACCATCTACATGAGATCGTGACACAAGAAAACAACATGTTTCAACATAACATAATATAATATATTACATTACATTACAAGTAAAACACGTGTCATTAAGTACAACAATAATTTGAAAGAAAATTTTGCATATAAATCAAAACTACGTCTTACCTCATGTATTTTCCAAGATCATATATAACTTGTTTGACGTTGTTGTTAAAGTCAATTGAGAGAGATAGCGGTAGAACACACTGTAACAACAAAATGAATCGTTATTTGTTTCGACCAAAGTAGACAAGCAAAAATAAAAAAATAAAAGATCTATTTAAAGGCCAATATATATAAATATGTATACCAAAATTATTACCTTAATGAAGGTATGCCAATCATGTGTTTTTACCCCACCAAATTCGCCTTTATTCATTAAGATATTTTTTATGTTTGAAGCAAAACCCATGGGAAATTTAATTCTTTGAATGACCTCTTTTACATCATTGCTTTGTTTCTCTGTTAATAACCATGCAAGGTTATTTCGGTCTAGTACTCCATCTGATCTATTTGAATATTGGATCACACTTCGCACTGCATGATTCTCTTCCTGAATGTTAGTACAAATTTTGACAATTTTGTCTTTGTCCCTCCTACCATCTATGATTCGCCATAATGTTTCGGTCACATTATTCTCGATATGCGTTGTATCAATCAAATGAGCTATTTTTAGCTCCTCATAGTAGGGAAACCTCATGAATTGAGCGGGAAAAGATTTCATTCCTTGTGGAAGCCCATTATTAATATCTTCATGATGATTACGACCTTCATGAAGCATAAAAGAAATCACAAAAATAATTATCAAATACGGTAAAATAAATTCAATGATTAAAATAAACATTCAAAAAATTACATGATCTACGATACATTATGAAATTGAGTACCTCGACGATTTCTATTAGATTCCAACCTCTATAGGTGAGGTGTCATTCTTCGTGGTTTTAAACCAATCTCTTCTTTCCCATTGAAAAGATGTTTTTCAATAGTACGATACCTATGGTTCTTAGGAAGAAGGTGCCTATACTCATCAAACACCATCTTTCTTAAAAAATTTGAATGACGATACTTCATCTTAGGGCCACAAACTGGACATGCAAATTTACCCTTTGTTTGAAGACCTGCAACAAATGGATTAATGCCAATTATACGATGAGATTATTTAAAAAGTAAACATACACCATGATAACATTAAAATATTGTATAGTATTAAAGAGAAATATTAGAATGCTTATACATACCAAAAAAATGTGTTAGTCCAAGGGCATCATGAATTGTCCATAAAAGTATTCCATGGAATTTAAATTTCTTCTCCTCGATTGGTTTACATATGTCGTACATTGTGATGCTAGCCCATAAATTTAGTAGCTCATCGATAAGAGGCTCGATATATACATTCATATCTTTAACCTGGTACTTACCTAATTGTTTGAAATTACAAATAATTACTAAAGGAATGATATCATGTAATATATATAAATAAAAAAATAAACAAGAGATATTATGCAAAAATTGAAACAAATGAAAATGTTAAATTCAAATAATTAATGTAAACAAATACCTGGAACAATCATTGTCAACATTATGTTCTCCCTCTTTATTGATATCCAAGGAGGAATGCTATTGTAGATAACAAAAATAGGCCACACTGAGTAAATAGACCTAAGCTCTTCGAATGGATTAACACCGTCAGCTACCAATGAAAGCCTAACATTACGAGGTTCATCTTTGAAATCTGCCCATTTTTCCTCAATTTCCCTAATGCAAAACCATCAGCAGGCATTCGAAGAACACCATATTCACTTATGTTACTTGCATGCTAATCCATAAATTGTGCTATGCTTTCACACCTGAACAATCACTGCAAACGTGGAATTATGGGAATATGTTAGAGAACCTTTCGAGGCACCCTTTTTGTTACTTGATCGGTTCAATATCTACTGATAAGACATTGTGGACATTCGGTTTTCGAAGCATGTTGTCCATAATATATAATATGGTCATTAGGACATGCATCTATAGTTTGATAATCCATTCCAATGTCT
>ML779504.1:371539-387019 GCA_009831015.1 Picea engelmannii | reverse complement strand
ATGGTAACAAAAATTCACCTAACAATCTACAACATAACAAACAACTAGTTAATGTGAGAATATTAATCGTAAAAAATGCATTCTTATTTTACACATTAATTAACACTAAAAACAAATATAAAAAAAATCAACATTTATGTACAATATGAGATGAAACATATTACATACCTTAGTATCTATGTCATAAAAGTGTTCGACAAATTATTCATAACCTTTAAGTTCACCAGCAACAATGTAGAAGAGAGAAGATTTGCTCTTGATCCTTCATAAAGTTGTTTATTTGCCTTTTCTAATAAAGGTTCATCATAAATACCAACATTTTTCCCATCCTCACCCGGCTGCGAAAACAAATCTTGGATCATTTGATTTGTCCCATCATATTCTTCCATGGGATCATTAACTTGATTTGTCCCATCATCTTCTTCCATGAGATCCTAATTTTCTTGGTCATGATGATGTTCCTCAGATTGTACAACATCATTTCTACTAATACTTGGTGCAATATTCTGGGGAAAGTTAGAGGGAAACTCTAACTTTATAATTACAAACAATCATGCAAAATTAGTGTATACTATAACAAAAATTCAAACAATATATATACATATATATAATTTTATATAAAATTGACAAAATAAAAAAAGATAATGAATATATAGCTAATTACCATGGGACAATATTCATTTAATCCGCCATCAATGTGACCATATTTCCTACAATGTTTTGTCGCTGTTGCTATTAAAATTCTTACGGGACGTCTGAGGCAACATTTTTTACAAGGGCAATAACATCTACCATCACCCTTTTCACCCGGTTTACTTTTTTCCCCACCTCTAACAACATTCTGCAACATTTTTCCGCACAAAAATACCCTTTTGGAATTGTTGTTGTTATAACAAGATTGTCGCAACATCTTTTAATTGTCAAATATTTATAATGCAATTTTAGGTCACCATCATCGCAATTGGGCGAACATGACCTAAAAATATTTTTTTTTTACCTATTTATTTTAGGTCATTTTTAAGTCACATGTCGCTTTTGCGACGAACATTGACCATAATAATATGGTCAAACTACCTACGTCTAGATTGCGACAAATACGGGGTGGATTTAAAAAACTTGAACTTTTTCTCTTGCATGTTGCGACGAAAGAGTACTTTTGTCGCAAGTGGTCATCGAAAAATTTTCAATATGTAGTAGTGAAATGGTCCAGGACTGACATTCTCATGTAGCATTGATGGTGATAACCTGATCAGGATGAATGGTCCAACCCCTATGGCATGGATGGTGACCAAATTAGGGAGGTTGGTACATGACTGGAATTTTCTCTATGGCAGATATGGTGACCTTTTTATCCCTTAGCCTAGGGATAACTAAGGATATCGTGTCTTGAAGTACATAGGTTCGAGGCATGGAGTGTCAAGAGCTGTAAGACCTAATCATAGTCCTAGAGGGCCCCTCTTTTCTTTAAGAGTATTCCACATATCACCAACAACATCGTCCATCACACCATCCTGGTCTTGAAGCAACAATGAGTCTTTCTCTATGAGGTAATGAGTCGAGGTATAATGGTATGTATCACTCTAATTTTTTAAGCACTTGAACATGTGTATTGAATCGTTCTTCATTTCATGACATTTGCTTGGAAATTATGCTCTTTGCCTTGTTCAAACCTAGAAGGGTGACACAATTCCCTAGTAAGTTGATTTCCCTTTAGGATGGGTTTCTACTGGGTGGATCTTTGAAAAGTCATTGTTCGTTCCCTCCATACTTAACACTTTCCATATTTATTCCTTCCATCTCCCCTTTCTTTTTTGGAATTGGGATTGTGTTCACTAGGAAGGGTTGTACCTTACCTCATGGGAAGAAGGGGATAAAGGCCTAGAGGGTAAAATTAGTTGGAAAGAGTTAAAATCCAATTTTGAAACCTTCAAGATGCTTCATCCAGGGATCCTTGAGAAAGAGGTGAAAACATTCTTAGTAACAAAAGGCAACCCACAAGATAACATAAACACTCAAGGTACTAGTTGATGGATATGAGGTCTCATCACGAGTTGACCTATTATGACCATGGACATGTAGATGTATGACATTACCACCTATCTGGTCACCAAACTAGGGTAGTGGCTCTTAGTGGTATATCCAAGAGAAAGGGCGTCTCATTATGATCCAGCCTTCTCATTTCCATGAAAATTTTGTGGATAACATTGTCACCTTTGGTCATCAAGCTAATACAGTGTCCCTCAACTATTCCCTTGTAGCACAAGAGAAAAAGATCAAAATAAATGAAGCTAATAATAAATTGGCAATGAATGGGATAGGAAACAATTGCATCCATGACAAGGTGCATCTCATCCTCCACAAAGGCACCCATAGGTAATACTATACATTTCCCTGTTATCACATGCACCCCATGCCCAAATATTTATCCCATGCCACCTCATACACTTGCATGACTTGGACCATAATCCACCTGGGAAACACCCAAAACATAAGGGGGATTAGCCCAATAGGAAAGACTAAGACCCTCTCCAAACCTAAATTTGTTAAATTGCATAACATCTTTGAGCATTTGTATTGGGTTAAGAGGGGTTTGATGCACATGTTTGGGTGATTTAATTATTGGATGTGATTTACATGCTATGATCCTTGTGACTTATGAAGACCTGGAGGGTGTACTTGTTGTCTATGCAGGAACTTACCTGATGGAAAGGTGCACATGAGGGAATGATTAGCTTGGACCTTTCATGAGGGATAAAATCCCATTGAAGGATTCTGCCACGATGAATAAGGATGTTTCCTTTGCAGGCACTTTGGTGGACCTATAACTAGGGGATCGTGCTCTTCCCACCTGAACATTGGCCTTTATAGGCCTTTGCCATCACCCATGCAACCCTAGACATCAGCTACTTGTTATGGTTGTCACCTTAGGGTAAGTCTTGAGGTTATTTCCATGTGTGGGCATGGATTTTGGCCTTTGGAGGCCCAACATTCCAGGATGGAGGTCCAACGTCACCCTAGAAGGGCATGACATCACCCTTAGGAGGGTGTTTAAATGAAAATTGATTTTATTTTATCCAGATTTAATTTTTGTAAGAAACTATCCAGGTTGACCCTGATTTTTTGACCTAAAACTTAATTAAGGTCAAGTTTTGTATAAATAAACAAAACGTACATTCATTTTTCAACACAACTCTCACTTGGGAGAGTGGAGGCATGAAATTGGCGCCCTCTTAGGGTTGTTGGCTGAAATTATGAAGGAAACTTTTCTTGGAGTCTATTTTGGATGCATCTTGGATCATTTTTGGTGAAGTCATTTGGAAAGCTAGGGTTTTATGGTATGTTTATTCTTGGTGAAGTAAAAAAATCTTCATTTTGTCATTTTATTTGAATGGTTATTGTATGTTTGCTTTCTCATGATAAAAATTATGAAATTGCATGCTTAGTAAATCCTAGGAGTGAAGAACTTAAGGTGTTACTTCTTTGCTCTATATTTGCTAGTCTTTTCTCTATATTTTCTGAAAGTTCTATCTCTTTAGAAGCCTTGATCAATTGTGTTAGATTAAAATAAACATATTAATAAGTCTAAGGAGAAGGAGGCACTAGGGCCTAGAAGAGCCTACACCCTCGTCACCTTACCTTCTCAAAGTTTTTATTCAAGAGAGACTTTAGGCGATACTCTCTCTAAGTCCATCCTTACTTAGATTAGTATAATCATTGTTGTTGTTTACTCCAAGTAAATGCTTCTAACTCTTGAATCCATAGACCCATAAAGACACTAGTCTTAACCTCCTCCTTGTTGAGATATCAACCAACACTCAAACCTTAAACCTTTCTCCTTTTAGTAACTAGAACTAACACTAACTTAGTTTAACAGACTGACCTTGTTTGGTGCTATCATAATCATTGCTACAACCATCATCTAGTAGCATGTTCAAGCTCACCTGAGCATTTAAATCAACCCATAATTTGTATGAGGCAAGGTACAATCAATCAAAACTAAAGTGTGCATTTAATATCGTATCTAAAGTACATTTATGAAGGTTTACTATTTTCTATCATTACTTTTGATTTGTTGTTGTTGCATTCAATTTAGACAACTTGTTAAAGGTTATTTGTTGATTGACATATATCTAGAATTTGCATGAGACGAAGTATTATCATTTAATACTTTAAGATATCTTGTTATATTGTCCATTTAATTACATTTTCTGGATATTATTACAACTTCCATCAATCAATTATTGTTGCTATATATTTATCATTTGCTTCATACATTGATCAGTAGCATCTATTTCCATAAACTTTAAGTCATGTTGAAGCATTTATTATTACTAGTTATTACCATAACGTTTTTTTTTGTATTGGTAAGGGGCATATACAATTAATTATACTTTTCTTCATCTAACAAGACTTAAATATGATTTGACTGACGTAGAGAGAGAGGGGTAGCTCACCTTTACCTTTTATTTCCCTCCTTCAAACAACTAGACCCTGGAATGTCTGCTTTGGAGTGGGTCTTTTCTCCTCCTAAATAGAAAGAGGTACCATGTTGGGGCGATAGTGATAGGGCTACGTTCATGTTACACCAATATTGATATACTTTCCTTTAGGCTTTGGGAAAGTATAAATTGTACGATAACATTTTTGGTGTCATTGTCGGGGAACACTGAGTCAATATTACTCAACTTCACCATTTTGGTAAGAATGTTCTCAAAGCCTTCACTTTACAAAGCTTTCTTGGAAACTCCACTGAGGGTGATTGCCTCATTTCCTTTTGATAATCCCTATATGGATTATCTAGAAAATTCACTAATGATTAAGCCAAACATGGCTTCTCAATGGGACCCAGGTAGTTTTAAACCCTGGGATATCCCCGAAAAATACCTCCAAGGTATGAAACATGGCTCCCTAAATTCACTGGTGACGATGAGGTTAGAGCCGAAGACCACATCAACAACTTATGGGCCTATTTTCAACTCCATCCTATAAGTGATGATGTTGAAGATCTAGCAATGAAACTTTTATCTGCCACTCTTCATGGAAATGCTAGAAGATGGTATGGTTGTCTCCCCGATGCTATTATCACATCCATAGATCAACTAGAAGAGATTTTTCTTGGAAAATGGAGTATCAGAGAGTATGTGTACTCATTTCTAAATGAACTCAATAACATAAAAATGAATGAAAATGAGTCTGTTATTGAGTTCCATACCAGATTCAAGAGGTTGTTACAATGAATCCTTGAAGAATCTAACTCTAGAGAGAGATATCTCATATTCCTCTATACTAGGGTGTTTTTAGGAGAATTAGGATTCCTTCTCAGTGATAGGCAGCCAAGGACAATCCAATAAGCTTATCACATAGCTACAAAAATCGAGGAAAATATCTCATCACCCATGGAAGAATATCTCCCTACTCCAAAAGTCAAGGTTGATAACCCTGAGGATACCACATATATTTTTATCCCAAAAGATGTATATTCCATTTACATGTTCATTAAATAATTTGATTAAAGGTGGGAACCAATCTTCAAACAAGAACTTGAAAAGAGGGTTCTTGATGAAGGTTACCAAGCCCATAAGGAAGAGCAAGAATTTACTCGTAATTCTACCAAAGATGACAAGAATATGGTGGAAGAAAAAGAGCTTGAAGATTTCAACCATGAGGATGAAATGTTAAAGAGAGCTCCTCCCTCCGATGAAGCCATCCATGATCCTAGTCTTCCTACACAAGAAGAATATATTGAGGCCAATCATTTTACATTCAGGATACCCTATTCTATGACTCAGAAGATGAAGAATTAAGGGAATCCTTGGATGAGCTAGGCCATCCATATTGTGATAAAAATGAAGATGTAATTGAAGAGGAGAGTCACAATGATGAGGTAATGGTACATGCTCTTCTATTTGATGAAGTCATCCAAGCCTTGGGTTCTCCTGTACAGGAGGAAGTGAATATCGTAAATTATTTCCCTTTCCAAGATACTGATGATGCTTTTTTTTGTGATTTGGAAAGTGAAGAAGTGTTAGGGGAGTCCTTGGATGTACTAGTTCCTTCATTTTATGATAAAGATAATGACATGGTTCATAATATTGATGAGTTCATACATGTTGGGAGATGTAAATATGATGTTATTGGGTATGATGGGATCCCATTTATGACATTGAGGGACATTTCCAAATGTTTCCTTTACAACTATCATATGAGGTTATTCCCAATTCTGAAATTTGGCAACAGGGAGATGATGTAGTTACAAATGTTTTCCAAGCACCCAAGGGTGACCTAGTTCTATGTTCTCCTAATGATTTTTGGTCATACCTTGAGGATTTTGATGAGTATTCCTTTGAGCACTTGGATTTATTATATGAATAATATTATCAACCACCATTGTGCTCAGATATTGATAAAGCTGAGGACATTGCTTTCCTAAAGCATGGTACTTGTGACAAGGTTTTCCAACTCCCTTCAACTAATTTACCTCGTTATGTCACTAAGGGTGTAGTTGGGAAACATGTCGCTTGTCTTGAGTTTTCTCTGGTGGAATGCCTTATTTATAATTCAAGGGTAGGTTGAATACCTTAAGAAGAAGTTTATTATCTCAGTATTTCAGCTTTCCCTTAAAAAAATTACAATCATCCTCTAGGTTCTTGCTAGTCCCTTCCCAGACCTCAAGATGTGATGACGTCCAAGGTAGCCAATCTTTAGACTCTTTGAGTCTGTATTTTGAACCTTTGATTTTTCAAGGTCCCTTTCTGAGATGGATTGAGCACTTTCCTAGAAGTGTAGCTTGGCATAATTTTGTCCCTCTTGCCTGCCTCCATGAGCTAGACTTTACGATTTCCTATGATATGATGCATGCTCTAAATCTTGTTATTTTTGTTCTTGAATTGTCATTGTTTGGGTTTATGATGAAGCACAGAGGTAGGTATTATGAGGTATTTCTAGGATGGTTTCACTGGTTATTTGACTACACCTAACATTCAACCAATATGTAAGTAGAGGTAGGTAGGCATTTGCATCCATTGTACATACCATTTCATATCATGTTAGCATAGATGTAGTTTCATTTTTCATATTGTCTTGTTTCATTATGTATATATGTATGCTCATGATTAGAATTTGTTTTATTACAATTTTTATATCATATATGTATGAGGGGTGATATCACCACCCTAGATGTTACTAATATATTTTTTTGAGACTTAGAAGGAACAGGTCATACTAGAGATGTTGAGGTTCTCATGCACTCTACGGTGACAACATGTCCCTGAGTTGGAGACATATGTTATCCCCTAGCCTAGGGATAACTAAGGATATCGTGTCTTGAGGCCCACAGGTTCAAGACATGGAGTGAAAAGATTCATACGACCTAAGCATAGTCCTAGAGGGCCCCTCTTTTCTTCAAGAGCAATCCACATATCGCCAACAACAACGTCCATCACACCAGCCTAGTCCTGAAGTAGTAGTGAGTCATGCTCTATGAGGTAATAAGTTTGGGTATCATGGTATGTATCACTCTAATTTTTGAAGCACTTGAACATGTTGTATTGAATCCTTCTTCATTTCATGACGTTTGCTTGGAAATTATGCTCTTTTCTTTATTCAAACCTGGAAGGGTGACATAGTGCCCTAGTAAGTTGATTTCCCTTTAGGATGGGTTGCTACTGGGTGGATCTTTGAAAATTCATCGTCCATTCCCTCCATACTTACCACTTTTTATATTTATTACTTACATCTCCCCTTTCTTTTTGGGAATTGGTATTAGCTTCACTAGGAAGGGTTGTACCTTACCTCGTGGGAAGAAGGGGCTAAAGGCCTAGATGGTAAAATTAGTTGGCAAGAGTTAAAAGCCAATTTTGAAACCTTGAATATGCTTCTCCCAGGGATCCTTGAGAAAGAATTTTAACGCTTCTCAGTAAGAAAAGGGGACCCACCAGATCACATAAACACTCAAGGTACTAGTTTATGGATAGGAGGACTCATCACAAGTCAACCTATTATGACCATAGACATGTAGTGGTATGAAATTACCACCTATCTGGTTACCAAACCAGGGTAGTGGCTCTTGGCGGCATAGCCAAGAGAAAGGGGGTCTAATTACGAGCCAACCATCTTATTTTCGTGAATTTTTTGTGGATAACACTATCACCTCTGGTCATCAAGTCAGGACAGTGACCCTCAAATATTCCCTTGTAGCACAAGAGAAAAATATCAAAATAATTAAAGATAAGAATATATGGAAATGAATGGGCTAGGAAACAATTGCATCCATGACAAGGTGCAGCTCACCCTCCACAAAGGAACCCACATGTAAGACTATAAATTTCCCTATTATCACATGCACCCCATGCCCAAATATTTATAACATGCCACGTCATACACTTGCATGAATTGGACCAGACTACACTTTGGAAACACCCCAAAATTAAGGGGGATTATCCCAATAGGACACCCTGAGACCCTATCCAAACCTAAAGTTCCTAAATTGCAGAACTTCTTTGATCATTTGTTTGGCGTTAAGGGGGGTTTGGTCCACATGTTCAACTGATTTAATTATTGGATGTGATTTACATGCCATGATCATTGTAACTTATGAACCCATGGAGGGAATACTTTTTGTCTCTACAAGATGCTTGCCAGTGGACAGGTGCACATGAGGGAATTATTATCTCAAACCTTTCATGAGGGCTCAAAGCCCATTGATGAATGTTGAGACCCTAGCTAGGGGAAAAGATACATATGGAAGGCTTATGCCACAAAGAATAAGGATGTTTCCTTTGGAGGCACTTTGGTGTACCTAGACCCATGGGATCATGCTCTTCCCACATGAACGTTGGCCTTTAGAGGCTTTGGACATCACCCATGCAGCCCTGGACGTCATCTATATTTTTTGGTTGTCACCTTGAGGGCAGTCCTGAGGTTATTGACACATGTGGGAAGGGATTTTGTCCTTTGGAGGCCCAACGTTTCACTTCCCATGCCCACCATTCCAGGATAGAGGTCCAACATCACCCTAGAAGGGAATGAAATCACCCTTAGGAGGGTCTTTAAATGCAAATTGTTTTTATTTTGTCTAGATTTAATTTTTGTAAGAAACTATCAAGGTCGGCCTTGATTTTTTGACCTAAAACTTAATTAAGGTCAAGTTTTGTATAAATAAACAAAAAGTACATTCATTTTTCAACACAACTCTCACTTGGGAGAGTGGAGGTATGAAATTGGCGCCCTCTTAGGGTTGTTGGTTGAAATTATGAAGGACAATTTGCTTGGAGGCTATTTTGGATGCATCTTGGATCAGTTTTGGTGAATTCATTTGGAAATCTAGGGTTTATGGTATGATTATTCTTGGTGAAGTAAGAAAATATACATTTTGTAATTTCAGTTGAATTGTTATTGTATGTTTACTTGCTCATGATAAATATTATGAAATTGCATGCTTAGTAAATCCTAGGAGTGAAGAACTTAAGGTGTTACTTATTTTCTTTATTTTTGTTAGTCTTTGCTAAAGGTGGTTTACATTGTCAAGCTCCTAAATCCCTAATGTGATATCACTTTAGAAGCCTTAATCAATTGTGTTGCATTAAAATAAAATTATTAATAAGTCTAATGAGAAGGAGGCACTAGGGCCTAGAAGAGCCTACACCCTATTCACCTCACCTTCTCAAATTTTGGATTCTAGAGAGACTTAAGGTGTTACTCTTTGTAAGTCCATCGTTATTTAGATTAGTATGATCATTGTTTTTTTTTTCTCCCAGTAAATGTTGCTAACTCTTGACTCCATAGACCCATAAAGGCACCAATCTTCACCTCTTCCTTGTTGAGATATCAACCAACACTCAAACCTTAAACCTTTCTCCTTTTACTAACTAAAACTAACACTAAATTAGTTTAACAGACTGGCCTTATTTGGTGCTGTCATAATCACTGCTACAACCATCACGTAACAGCCCGTTCAAGCTCACTTGACCATTTAAATCAACCTATAATTTGTATGAGGAAAGGTACAATCAATCATAACTAAAGTGTGCATTTAGTTTCCTATCTAAAGTACATTTCTAAAGGTTTACTATTTGTTGTCATTAGTTTTATTTCCTGCTCTTGTATTCAGTTTAGACATCTTGTCAAAGGTTATTTGTTGATTAAAATATATCTAGAATTTGCATGAGACGAAGTATTATCATTTAAGACTTTCATATATCTAGTTATATTGTCCATTCAATTGCATTTTCTGGATATTATTACAGCTGCCATCAATTAATTATTTCTTCTGTATATTTACCATTTTCTTCATACATTGATCGGTAGAAACTATTTCCATAAACTTGAATTATTTTTGAAGAATTTATTATCACTTGTTATTGCCATAATGTTTTTTGTTGTATTGGTAAGGGGCATGTACACTTAATTCTCCTTTTCTTCATCCAACAAGACTTAAATCTGATTTGAGTGACCTAGAGAGAGACGGGTAGTTAACCTTTACCTTTTATTTTCCTCCTTCAAATAGTTAGGTCCTAGGATGTCTCCCTTGGACTGGGTTTTTTCTCCTCCTAAATAGAAAGAGGTACCTTGTTGGGGTGACAATGATAGGGCTACCTCTGTGTTATGCCAATCTTTCCCTAGTTTCCTTTAGACTTTGGGCGAGTACATATTGTGTGATAATAGACCTGATTAGAGAAAAAGGTCTGGGATTGACATTCTTCTATGATACATGTCGTGACCTGATTAGAATAATGTTCCCTTTAGCTAATGACATGGATTTCAACAGCTAGAAGGAATGTGATTCTTCATGTGGCACTGATGGTGACCTGATTAGGAAGAATGGTCCTTGCAGTCATGTAACACTACGTTGAGTGCATGACAACTGTGGGACACATGCATAGTTGTGAGATTATGGCGGAGACTATGTGTCTCCGGACAATAGGTATGTGCTACTAGTAGTGGTTGTGTACCATTGAACAATAGTTGTGTACTACTATGGATCAACACAGTCATGTTCTATTGGATGGCATTGTAGTAGTTGTATGATACTAGCTAATTTTCATGGAGACTGGAAGATCACTTGGAGCAACTGTGCACTGCTTTATCAGAGAGGATGTGGCATATGATTTGAGCTATCGTTTGCATGATGAAGAATGTCTCCCTCGTTGGGAGGGAGTGTTGATGTTTGGAAAACATCGAGAAGACATTCTTCCATATATATATATATATATATATATGACATGATATTTATAATACAAGGTACAAATATATATAATAAACAAGTAGTTATTTTTATGCAAGGGATGATCCTTTCATGGATGGTCACCATATGTTCTCTATATATGGAACACTCATCATTGTCATAATATATCGATCATATATCATCTCATATTATCTCATATAGATAAAAATAAAGAGTTCAATGAATTCATAACATTATTTTTGTACTCATAAGGAAACATATGATAGTGGGAGTAGATGAAATAGAGTGAATAAATAGTTCATACAACAAAACTCTATGATACTCAACTAGAAGACAAATGCACAAAGAATAGTCTCATGTACATCCAAATGATATTTTTTTGGAATTCCTCTTTCTTTTTATTAACTCGGAAGTAATAGTATTGTCTTTCATTACAAAGGGAAAAGTCCCCTCATTACATTCAACGACCTCTCTTTTATAAAACAAGAGAAACTCTTCAGCTCTAGCATATGTTCCTTTAATTTCCCTTTTTTCGTCCTTTTCACATTCCAAATTTATTTTAAAATCTCAAAATTATATATGTTGGAGTTACAAATGGAATATTAAGAGACATTTGAGTGGTTACATTCACCTTATGGAAGTTTACAAGTGATATTTATTCAAAAAATATTATCCACTCAACTTGATGGTGTCGTCCTCTGTCCCTTGAGATGTTCTGGTTGTTTATTATGTCTTCCTTTTTATTAATATCGTTTGATCATCTTTTCCTCTATTTTATATCTCTATTGAGCTATTGATGTTCTAATTTCATTTCTTGTAGATTGAGATATGACTGTTTGAAGTTGCATATCATGTTCTTCAGCTCAATTCATGTTTCTTCTGTTTTTTTATTTTTCAAATAATTTCCACTCAATATATTCCATCACTTGATATAACATAATTTTAGTCTATCTTCTAGATTTCCATCGAGCCATCTTGGGCTTGATTTCATTTCCTATAGCTCCATATATGGATTTTTTAATTTTGCACAATCATTTCTTCCCCTAAATTTGTGGTCTATTGTTTTTTGAAGTTTCTGATGCATTATCAACTTTCCAGCCTAGACACCTATACTATTGCATCCCTTTGTTTGATACCTTTCCAATGAGGTATCATGGACCCAATTTCGACACATGTAGCTCAAGTCACGTCTGTTTAAAAAATGTCTCTCAACAACCATCGATCAATCCTATCGATGAATTTATCCCGTTGATCCTCAACTTGCAAATATAAATCCCACATGGATAAGAGAGTTTGACACTTAAAAATTTAAATGGCTCAACCCCTAGAGATGGTTTGAATAAGAAACTAGGTGGGAATGGGACCTCTAAAATAATATCCTTCCCATTGAAATATTAATCATTAAAATAATACCTTTTGTGAGTGTATGGTCATCGTCATCAGGATTGGTATGTGAAAGTAAAAATGTTATTCCTAGTAAATTCTACGATGACGAACTTCATCTCCCCAAATGAATATTATATAATATCAATCAACCTCTTCCAAAATCATTATTAAAGGTGTGCTTGTTCAGACATTTAGTCATTGGGAGGTTGGTCTTGGTAAATGGAACTTGCCAATGGTAAATCCCGATGATGATGTAACACTCCCAATGACCTGATTTCATGATATCTTCCCAATGATTAAAAAAAAACATTAGACCAACCCCCACCTTTATGCACACTCTTCAATGAATATTGTTATAATAAATTTTTGAAACAATATTAAATGATGTCTATTTTGTAGGGTTCATCTTCCTTGGAGATGTTTGGTTAAGAGGTGAAAGATAGATCTAGATAAAGTAAGTCTTGAGGATATGGGCTGGGATTCCCATGGGATTTAAACCTTAATACAGGAATCCTCCCATGAAATTTTATCATAAATCACATACATGGTTGGTTGGTTATTGTCGACAAGGTAGGTGGTAATTCTTTACAAAAGGTAGACGTCGACATCAAAGTCCTCATGAACTCTCTCGTGAGGTTGGATTAAGGTCCAATGAAAATTATAATACAATATAATATAATTACATTATATTATGTTATATAAAATTTTCAAATCATTTGGGAATAAGATTTATTTTACTATGTAATGTAATTTCCATGCCATTCGAGAGGGGAGGAAGAAATTCCTAGAAAATAGGAAATCCTAAAAAATATGAAATCCTAGAAAATAGGAAGGCCTTCCTAAAATGAAGGAGGTGTGCCATGATCGTTGATTTCTCATGGGAAATATATAAGTTACATGTGAGGGCCAATAGGGATGGACCTGGGATAGTACGTTAGATTTTGGTGAGAAAAAGGATGTACAAGTTAAATGGTTAGTTTATTTAACATAAATGGTTTTCCTACATAAAAATGAATTTTCCCCATGTAAAATAAATGTTTAATGTGAATCGGTTTTCCCCCGAGTAAAAGTAAATACCTATAGTAATTCTAGGATAAAAACCATTGAAAAAAACCATGGGAAATACCATGTGGTTTTTTCAAAACCATGGGAAAAATGAATATAAATTTAAAAATAAAAATTAAAATAAAAATAAAAAATAAATTAAAATAAAATTGAAATATACAAAAAATATGTACAAGTTATAAAATTAAGCCCAAATTGCACAATTCAAGGTTACATGCCCCCTTAGGGTTCTGTCGATCAGGGTTTTTCACCTGGGGGACAAAATTTAGAAAACAATGTATATGGTAGGATTTAAGAAAGCGATATGCATGGAGAGGACTGAGGACATATAACGATGAAGGATGTGGCGATTAAGCTGCGACGAAGGGAAAACTGTTAAGCCCTAATATTGTCTCATTACCCCTTAATTGGGGCATATTATATTATTAATGTTATTTTATTTATGTCGGCTTTAGGCCATTAGTTGTAAGTATATCTCCTAGTCTCCTATATATACCAAGGAGACATTTTCATTTTGAATCATCTTGTCCTTGAACATTTAAGTGGGGTAAAAGGAGGTTGCCCCCTTGAAGAGGCTTATTATCTGAAATTATCTCTTTTTCAAGGCGTTGAGTACTTTTTCTAAGGATTTTCTATGCTATATTGATATTTGGTTCTTAACATATGGTATCAAAGCTCAAGGTCTTGGGGTTTCGCTGCTACATCTGAGATACCTTGGCATTTTCGCTATAACTTTTTTTCTACAACGTTTCAGAAGGAACGTCTTTGAGGATATTTAGTAGATGGATCAAGGTACGTTGGTTTAAAAATTTAGCTCCGGGGGACTTATAATTTCGGAGATACAGCCTGTACAAGATAGGGTTTTGGAATCATCCTGAATTGAGTCATTGCAGAATTTTCTCTATAAAAAAATTTCTGTAATGTTTCAGACCCTAAAATTCGGAGGCTATTTATCGAAATTAGTAAGGTATCGGTGGTAGAAAGTTGAGCTTCTGGGTCATCTTAAATTTGTAGATACACCCTGTGTAAGATAGGGTATCTCACTAGTCCTATTGACTAGTCTCAAGAAGGTGTTCCAGGTAAAAAAAATCATAACTTCTTCCTAGAGTATACAAATTGTGTGGGATTGGTTTCGTTGGATTGTGGACAATCTGTAGTATTTCTAGTGTGAGTTTCAGAATTTTATATCAATTTCTTTGTGTGGGGCACACTATACATGTGAGATCTCCTGGAAAGACCAAAAATTGGCAAGTTGTGGGGAAGTTACCGTAAATTCCACTTGGCACATCCAATTTTGATCAGACCTGTGGCATTGCAGAGAAGAAATATTAGAGAAATACATAAAAGAAAGTTTCATACCTAGAAGGTTCGAAACTTGGGAGATACAACAGAGGAAATATTGTCTAGTAGAACCACCTCAAAATAAAGGTTCAAAAGTGATACTTGGCCAACATGCCACCCAAAAAGGGAACTTCTACACCAAATAAGCCTCCAAAAAATCCTACTTGGACTCTTGATGAAGGTGAAGAAATGTGTAGGGACATAAATTAACTACAAAATAATATGGATTCAATGGAAGCTAAGTTGGATACTAAGATAGATGGTTTAAAAGGGGAGATCATGGAAGTATTGAAAATTTTCGTAATAAAGAAGACACCTGAAAGTGAAAATCCATCCCATGAAATTCACGATGAGGACACAAGGAAGGTGAATCAAGAATGGAGAAACTCCAACTTTGGTTTGAAGACCAACCACATTCCTAAGATTGATATGAGGAAGTTTGATGGCAAGGACCCACTCACATGGATACTTCAGATGGAGCAATTCTTTGATCTCCATAATGTGCC
>ML779504.1:338292-369291 GCA_009831015.1 Picea engelmannii | reverse complement strand
TACCTTCATTGCTTTGTCTCTGATAAACAAACACAATGGTTCAAATGGTTACCCTTGGCAGGATGGTGGTATAACACTTCCTTTCATACTGCAACAAAAATGACACCATTTATGGCACTTTATGGATACCACCCTCCTTCCATCACTTATTCTCTAAAATAAAAATATAAGGTTCAAGCAATGGAAAATCACATCGAGAATCAACAACAAGTTCTCTAAATCTTAAAGGACAACCTGACCATGGCACAAAATCACATGAAACAACAAGCAGATCAACATCGTAGTGAAAGAAGTTTTGAAGTGGGGGATTGGGTATTTTTAAGACTACAAGAATACAAACAAATGTCCCTCAAGCAAGCCAAGAAGGATAATAAATTATCACCAAAGTGTTATGGCCCTTATAAGGTGTTGCAAAAGATTGGTACTATGGCATACAAATTGGAGCTGCCTGCATCTTCACAAGTACACCTAGTTTTCCATGTTTCATGCTTAAACAAGGTTATAGGCAACAAGATCCTAGTTCAAACTATATTGCCAGAACTTGACGAGGAAGGGAAAATCATATTGGAGCCTGAAGCCATCACTGACACAAGAATTCGCCAGCTGAGGAATAGATCCATTTCAGAGTATCTCATTAAATGGAGGAAACTACTGGCTAAAAATTCCACTTGGGAAGATGAGTCTTTTATACAGAAGCATCCGGAGTTACTCAAGCGTTGTATATAACACTTGTCTCAAGGGGAGGGGCATGTTAAGCCCTAATATTGGCTCATTACCCCTTAATTAGGGCATATTATATTAGTAATGTTATTTTATTTATGTCGGCTTTAGGCCATTAGTTGTAATTATACCTCCTAGTCTCCTATATATACCAAGGAGACATTTTCATTTTGAATCATCTTGTACTTGAAAATTTAAGTGGGGTAAAAGGAGGTTACCCCCTCGAAGAGGCTTATTATCTGAAATTATCTCCTTTTCAAGGCGTTGAGTACTTTTTCTAAGGATTTTCTATGCTATATTGATATTTGGTTCTTAACAAAAACGATGGAGGTGAAGTATACAACGCTTCGTGTGACAATTTAACGTCACAAGTAGCGACAAGTGGAAACAAGAAATTGACTCCAACCAAGAACACATCACAAGTTAGTCCACTTAAGATGCATATCTCAAAGGGAGGACATAATCATATCGTGAGGAGCAGGAATTGATCAGTTCAAGGAAAATCTCCTTACATCAAACCACCATGAATCAACAGACAACGAACAAGCATCAGACGATGACATGACAATGAATCAAAATAAGGAGTATGAATGAGATTTAGGATTGGATTTTGGCAATAGGTAAGACCAAAAAGGACTCAGTATATATCAATCCAAAAAGGTTCATGGATAGGCTTATGGGAAAGGTGGATCTGACAGCCTTGGGGGCTTCGTATCTCGAGGCAACTACAAGCCAAGGTAATATGTTCCCCGATAAGGAAAATATTGACATTAATCAAGGTCAAGGTTGTGGAAAAGGATCAACAGATTTTACCACATGCCTTTTAATCTTGGAGCGGTCACGTAAATGAAGTGTCCTTGGAAACTTACTCCTGCAAAACAACAAAATAAGATTATTCATGCGCTTAAAAGGAGACTTATCAATATATCATAACTATTATATTTCCTGCCTTTATGCCAATTTATAAATATGAATTAGGTTCAACAATCAACCATGGGTGGCTATATATAGGTGTCTTGTTACTGTACGTACCAAGTTTCAACTCAAAAGAAGGATTAGAAATTATGCTATTTAGGATTAGAGTTTGAAACAAAAGATTAATATCTACATGCGAAAGTATAAAAGTTGAAGATATTAAGTATAAAATGCCAAAAAGAGGGTGAAAACTTTCAATTAGTAAATCAAACAATAATCAACAATAAACTCATTCAGGACATAAAATAGAACACCAAAACTTGCAACCACATAGGATCATCAAGTACTTTGGAATAAAAAAAAGTATGAAGATAAAGTTTCAATTCCATCATACAAACGTCAATGAAACATCATAGGTTAGGAAGAATCATGAAGAAATTTGAAATTATAAGATAAAAAAGGAATGATCAACACCCATCAAAGATATTCATCAATCAAGATTAACCAACGAACTCCCTCATGGTAGGAAAATAAATAATATTAGAATCAAGTAGTAGAGGATTAGGTAGTAGGAGTGTGTTGGCGACGGAAGTCACTCCTGGATTGCTTGCAGGAGCAGAGCCCGATGCCCATCAGTTTTTATTGTCACGATTTAATAAATGGGGGTGGTCAAATGGAAAGAGACCCAGGAAAGCAGCATTGACACAGGAACCAGGGTCTGGTATGTAGAAAGCAAGGGAGGTCTTGATCCAACTTCCGTCAGTAAGTTGATTAAAGGGTGGTAGATGGAAAAATTGTGAAAAGGGTGAGGAAGATTGCCTCGGGCAATAGGCCTTCGGAAGCTTGAAGAAGAAAAAATTAGAATCCAAGATCCTCTTAGTCTAGAGTTTCAAAGAGCTAAAGGGTGACTCGACTGGATCCTCCAATTCCAAGCCATTCCAGTGCTGAGAAAACACAAGCACTGATTAGAAATGCTGCGACTGTTGCAGTGATCCGACCTACTTCATCCTACAACAACGCAACTCGACTGGATCCTCCAATTCCGAGTTGTTTTAACATAGTAAACAAAGAGATGGAAAAAGAGGCTGACATCCATAAAGTAAGAAGTCTCAAATGACTTATACATTAACCAGAGTGACCAGCGCTGCAACAAAACTTTACAATTGGGAGCCTAGCTCAACCATCGAAAACAACCACAACAACAAAAACAAGACGCTGCATTAAAAACATTGCGTCTGCATGTCTTCTGACAGTCTGCGCATGCAGACTCTGGCCGATTGTGCACCCAGGACTTGGTGTCCCTTCGGCCAAATTCGGATGACTATTCTTTGTCAAACGCCGCCTTAACTGCGCATGGATCCTGCAAGGGAAGTAGCTGAGCCATTAAGAGCCGAGCTAGCATGTGCATACCTCCTTGGCGAGTCGAGGAATCGGTGTGGCTTCCATGAATAGAACCAGTATAGAGGACCTTCTCGGGTAGACTTTCAGCTAGAACATCCATACTTTGCAATTAATGAGTGAGGTGAGGTTTCAACCACCCTCTCTCTTCTTCATTCATACCCAGCAGGTACCGAGATTTAGATCACGTCAAATCGACGTCTGGAGAACATAGTGCCCCCTCCATCTGAAACTCAATTCGGCGCTTTTGACCTCCCTTTTGTACAGAACGATAAATGCTAGCACCCATCCTCCAGGCCTGCTCCTTGTGATCAGACGCCAAAACCAAGGGCTCGATTCTGGGCACTTTCAACACTTCGGGATTCGAGGTTTCGAGAGGTGAAATGACGGGGAGCGCTTACTCCTTGAATCCCCGAATGCCAACATGGCACGGATGTGCGTCGCGTGTCCTTAAGATAAACGGATGAGGTAGCATCCACTATTTAAAAGTGGGCCCACTTCATCCATAGGCTCGCTTGTCGTGACCTGGTGCTAAGACCGTGGTCTCCGCTCCAAAGGTGCTTTCGGCGTTTCGTTGATCGGCGATTTCAACTGTAAATAATGGGAGGCTTCTTGTCTCCCAAAACATCGATCCCCGATACGCCGACTGGCCACCACCTGTCCCAATTGCATCGGACGACCCAAAATTGCCCTAAACTATGGGCGCTACCCTTCGTGCTAAATCCCGGGAAACTTGATAGCCCCGAAAACCCGATGACGATCGATCTGCTTCGTTAATTGATCCTTGCCGTTGAAATCAGACTGCTCGCTCGCTTGATTTTATGCCCGAAATGGACTTCTTCTGTGAGCTGCGCTAGGCGCTTATGGATGCGGCTCTTGAATAAAACACATCCGACCGACTTTCAAACCCCACTTCTATGCATTTACACCAGAGGCCTAAAATCAGAGAGGAGAATACCCCTATACAAGAAATGTTGCTAACATTAGGATCCACGGGGGATAGAGTCGTCCCTGTGATGCTCTAAGAACTCATTTTGCAGTTTTAGTGCCTTGTTGTTGGGCTATGGAGTTAGGCTCAAAACATTCTGCTGTTGAAAATACAGGCCGAAAAATAAAAGTAAAACAAAACAAGATACATGATCAAAAGATCTTATTTATGTACAGTCCTAAACTATCAGAATCCTTTACATGGGGCTAGGTGAAAGCAAATTTCCACCATAGCCATTCAAGCAGCTTTTTGAATAGAAGCTCCTTCCTTCTGTCGATGATGGATAATAGACGATGTCACCAGGAGATCAGAATGGTTACATCCTTTGATTCATCTTCAAGGGTTTCCATGAAGATGAAGGTGGGTGGCTCTAAGGCATAGAGGAAATGCCACTCCATGTACTTGCTGACAGGGTCATAGAATGAGTGGCAAATTCCAGAAAATGGGCGACAGACAGCCTCCTCTACTACACAGTTGTTCACATGTGGCTGAATATCTCTGATAAGCATAGGTTGGTGGACAACTGACGTAGGCTCATTTCTCTCAGGCGGGGGCTACTCGTTGACTGGCTCTGGATAGGAAATATTCTGCTCCTCTAGTTCTTTCTCCTCTTCTGGTTGGCTCTCCCCTGGGTTAGATTCGTATTCATCATAAATAGGGACCATGGGATGGCTCTGCTTGTTTTCATGTCAGGCAGCATCTTCATAGTGATCAAATGTAGGATAAGCTTGTTGCTCATCATCACTATAATATTCATCAAAAAGGGGCTAACCTTCATTTCTATATTCCTCCTCTAGAATAGTGATCCCGTAAAAAATATCTGTTTCAGGGACAGTGGTATCTGCTGCTTCTGGCTATTCATACATAAATTTTTTCTCTTTAATCCCAAGTAAGAATATATCGTGAGAAATCCCTTGAAGGAAAAGAGAAAAATCCTCCTCCACAACCATCTCTTCTTTAAAAATGGGGAGGTCTTCGTCGTCATAAGAAGGGCATCTAGGAACATCTGCTTCAACCTGATACCCAGGTGATCCATCTACTATAGACCACATTTTCTCCATAAACTCGCAATTTCCACAAAAGGCATGTTGATCGTTATGAACATCTAAAAGAATAGAGGCATCTGATATGATGTCAGATGCTTCCGTTCTAGGGCTAACACAATTAATATCATTCAACACCTCTATATTTTCATGGAAAATGCTTTCCTCCACAGTAAAAGCTTCATCATGGACATGGTCTTCAGGGCCAGCAGAGGCTTCATGAAGTGAAGAAAACTCCTCACAACAATTTTCATACAAACAATCAGCTGGAAAATAATCTTTACAAAATGAATTGAAAGCTGTATGAAAACCTGGTAAAGAGCGGATGATCATAGCAAGAAGAGATCGACACCACTCAAGAGCATCTCCCTTCAATGAATACCTGAAGAAATTAATCTGGACATCCTTATTTGTGATATTCTATTGGTGAATAGCTTTATAGAAGTCCAGTAAATGCTCAGCTGGTTCCTCCCAACTTGTTGCATGAAATTCAAGGAGGAAATTTTCCCATTGGTCTCTATCAGGAAGTGCATTAGGAAAACAAACTATTTGGGAAAAGTCATAGAAAGCAAACCTTTGAGCCAGAATTTTCTCCATATCGAACCAGTGGAGTCGCTAATCGATCCTCGAATCATGGAGTCGCCAGGTGAAATATGCGCAGCTTCAAATATGCCTGGTCCTTGTTCACCATCAAAGGTCAGATCTTAACGTTGTCGCTACCCCAGGAAGCTTCTCAAGCTGAGAAAGCAGCCGCTGAAACCTTCTCGAGAAAGCTCCTCTACGTTATCTTTTAGGTGTGCTAACAATAGCTACAACTGAAAAAATGAAGTGGAAACAATGGATTCACCACAGTGGAGTCGCCAGGTACACAGTAGCAATCTTTAAGGGCTCTGATGTTTGATGCACCTTTAGAATCATAGGTTCAATGTCGTTCTGCCTAGGGAAAATCTTCAACTTCATCCCCGGCAACGGCGACAGAAATGTTGGCGACGGAAGTCACTCCTGGATTGCTTGCAGGAGCAGAGCCTGACGCCCATCAGTTTTTATTGTCATGATTTAATAAATGGGGGTGGTCAAATGGAAAGAGACCCAGGAAAGCAACATTGACACAGGAACCAGGGTCTGGTATGTAGAAAGCAAGGGAGGTCTTGATCCAACTTCCTTCAGTAAGTTGATTAAAGGGTGGTAGATGGAAGACTTGTGAGAAGGGTGAGCAAGACTGCCTCGGGCAACAGGCCTTCAGAAGGTTGAAGAAGAAAAACTCAAAAGCCAAGATCCTCTTGGTCCAGAGTTTCAAGGAGCTGAAGGGTGACTCGAATGGATCCTCCAATTCCAAGCCATTCCAGCACTGATAAAACACAAGAACTGATTAGAAACGCTACGACTGTTGCAGTGATCCAACCTACATCATCCTACAATAGCGCAACTCGACTGGATCCTCCAATTCCGAGCTGTTCTAACACAGTAAACAAAGAGATGGAAAAAGAGGCTGACATCCATAAAGTAAGAAGTCTCAAATGCCTTATACATTAACGAGAGCGACCAGCGCTGCAACAAAACTTTACAATCGGGAGCCTAGCTCAACCATCGACCCTACTAAAATGGAAAAAACACCTACATATACTCAAAAACAACCACAATAGAAAAAAAAAGACGCTACATTAAAAACATTGCGTCTTCATGTCTTCTGATAGTCTGCGCATGCAGACTTTGGCCGATCATGCACCCAGGACTTGGTGTCCCTTTGGCCAAATTCAGACAGCTAGTGTTTGTCAGATGCCACCTTAACTGTGCATGGCTCCTGCAAGGGAAGTAGCTGAGCCATTAAGAGCCGAGATAGCGTGTGCAGACCTCCTTGGCGAGTTGAGGACTCAGCGTGGCTTCCATGAATAGAACCGGTACAGAGGACCTTCTCGGGTAGACTTTCAGCCAGAACATCCATACTTTGCAATTAATGAGTGAGGCAAGGTTTCAACCACCCTCTCTCTTCTTCATTCATACCTAGCAGGTACCGGGATTTAGATCACGTCAAATCAGCGTCTGGAGAACACAGTGCCCCCTCCCTCTGAAACTCAATTCAACGCTTTTGACCTCCCTTTTGTACAGAATGATAAATGCTAGCGCCCATCCTCCAGGCCTGCTCCTTGTGATCAGACGCCAAAACCAAGGGCCCGATTTTGGGCGCTTTCGGCACTTCAGGATTCGAGGTTTCGAGAGGTGAAATGACACAGAGCGCTTACTCCTTGAATTCCCAAATGCCGACATGGCACGGATGTGCGCCGCGTGTCCTTAAGATAAACGGTTGAGGTAGCATCCGCTATTTAAAAGGGGGCCCACTTCATCCACTGGCTCACTTGTCATGACCTGGTGTTAAGACCGTGGGCTCGGCTCCAAAGGTGATTTCAGCATTTCGCTGATCGACGATTTCATCTGTAAAGAATGGGAGGCTCCTTATCTCCCGAAACATCGATCCCCGATACTTTGACTAGCCACCACCTGTCCCAATTGGATCAGATGACCCAGACTTGCCCTGAACTATGGGTGCTACTCTTTGTGCTAAATCCCGGGAAACTTGACAGCCCCAAAAACCCGATGACCGTCGATCTGCTTCGTCAATTGATCTTTGTCGTTGAAATCAGACTGCTCGCTCGCTTGATTTTAAGCCGAAAATGGACTTCTTCTGTGAGTTGCGCTCGACGCTTATGGCTGCGGCCCTTGAATAAAACACATTCGACCGAATTTCAAACCCCACTTCTATGCGTTTACACCAGAGGCCTAAAATCAGAGAGGAGAATACCCCTATACAAGAAATGTTGCTAACAGAGTGAAAACAAAGTAAAGGGGGTTTGTTGCATCCACAAAAAAAGGCAACACACTGGAAGAACCAACTATCTTTGTGAATAGAAGTATAGGGTCTATACTTCATATTTTAGTTTTAAACATAAGCTGAACAAGAATGCAAACAATTTTCCAATATTCATGGGTACCACAATGACACAAAAATTCTAAAATATATAAACCAATATTTCTAGTACTTGTAATCTAACACACCTTTTTCAAAGAGACAAATAGTGAGGTAAATTATTTTAGGGCAGGTTGGAAGCCTTTCTTCTTTTGATTCCTTCTGTCATGTTTCTTATATTTCCAAGCCTTGGGAAATTCATACCGATGTTTGTACTGATCATAACACATCTGACCCTTTCTAGACACTTCGATTAAGGTCTTGGGATTTTCGAATTCAATTCTGTCCTTATAGGACTGTGGTAGGAAGCTTAGGAACCAATGGATTTTTAATTTATCTTCCCTGATTTATGGCACACATCTTAATAATTCAATAAATTTGTTTCTCAGGTCGTCCATGGTCATTTGGACGAGTCTTAGCTCATAAAATTCTTTGGTATTTCTTTCATAATAACTTTCTAATAAATATTGTTCTTGAAGTATTTCTTGAAATCCAACTATTCCATCTATTTTGTTTTTAAGCCTTTGGCCAACTTCAGGTCCTCCCAGCAGATACGCGCCTTTCCTTTCAGGTTATAAATGGCCATTATGACCTTCATGTTACTAGAATAATTATAAATCTGGAAATAATTTTTATATCCAGTAACCATTCTTTATCCTCCTCCCCTGTCCTAGATTCCTCGTCAAGGTGGATGATTTGATCTTCTTGAATTCACCCTCTAGGTGGTCCACCTATTTTCTTTTCCTTCCTGTGGCTGTTTTATTTTCTGCTCTTCTTGTGCCTTTGAAAGAATTGTTCTCATTTTATACTTCAGGACCATAGTTTTTGGAGGCTCTTTTCCTGACCTCTTCGTCCTTGTCATCGTCTTTTGGAATCTTCTTTGTTACGATGCTATGAAACAACACTTAATTTATCTCTTGTTGGTATTCATGTGCCTTTTTCAGTTTCTCATTATCTTCCTTGAACGCTTACAACTCTAGGATAAGGTTCCTCATTGTTTCCAGAACTCGGGTGGCTGAAATTCCTTATTGTTCTGCTCAGGCTCTCTAGGAGGTCCTTGATCAGGAATCTCCTCAAGTATGATCTCCTCTTCATTTTGTGCTACCATTATCACAACATAACAAAAATTTTCTGTTTGTAACAGTAAGCATTTTTGTTAGTTTTTTTTCCTTTAACAGGATAAAATGTACTAAACTAAATTTTGGCCCTTCTTTGAGGTCCAAGTGTTGTAACCTTCCACTCTGATACCATATGTAATGTACCCAAAATTTATCAAAAAAAATAAAAAAATTTGTTAGGTGCATTAAAACTTCTTTAGTCAGATATAATTCATCAAGCTTAATCTATTATTTTCGCTATCGGGATATGACATGTACCAATAACAAGATAATTAACTTTTCTAAGTGAAGTCGTGCCTATTAAAATAATTTAGTGCATACGAAATTGCTCAGTACATTCCACATTTTAACATAATAGGCTAATGTTTAGACTATTCAAGCAACTGTAATCTCGAAGTGGAACTGTAAGTGTTACTGTGTCCATAAAGGGGCTATAGTAACCCTATATTAACATGGGTACTACTTTTGTCATATAGGATCTTATGAGAGTAGTCTTATCAAGAGATCTATCTTTAATCAAGACCTAGCACCTTCCACTTTGTATCCAATATATGAGTACTTTAGGCTTAACAATCCTAACCCCATATATTAATTTTCCTTTATTAAACTCTTATACAACACGTAAAAGGTCATTTTTGGATTTATCATAGGATTAAAATCCTCACTTCATATCTATATAGATATATATATCATAACTATGTCTATATATACATAGCCACACAAGGTATCTTAAACCCTTGAGATCGTATGTATAAGTTATCACATGCATTACATGAAGTTTTAACGTTATTCACATGTATAGACGAGTCCACATACTACAGTCCGTACCCCTACTGTATACACATTCTAAATATTACATACAGTGGTAATATCTTGTCAGTTTTTCGTTAAAACTTTAACACAGTAACTAAACGAACTTAGTGCACGCCAATTATAACGAAAGGGATTGCTTGGTATACAAATGTTTAACGTTTTAAAGGGTTGGATTCTAGTAAGGAATGACAGTCATAACCCTAAGCCTGGTAATGCACTTAGCCCATCCTTAAATATTAATTGTTTAACGTGAAATCCCACTCGACCTGGTGACATGGCCCAACACTAAAAGCATTATGGTGGGCTAGGTTAAATGTGAAGTTAAGTCTGTCCGTAAACACATTAATCCTCCGGTCGATAATTAAGAGGGTTCTGCAATGTACTGGCTGTTAGCTAATTCATGGCCAATGTGTGCACACCATATTCATTTATTCACATGGCCAAAGTACCCAAACATACTATCACCATTACTCTCCACTATGAAGGTTTTCTGGGTCACTAAAGTATCATTTCTCTTTGGCTCTGTGCATTTTTGAAAAAACGCCCCAATGTAACCCTGCAATGTTCCTTTGGATGTATGGATGATGAATTGGAGTGATCCTTCTCTGTGTAAGGAAAAGGGAGGAACGCGACCAACTGGCTTCCTTCTATACCAAGTAAACCCAACAAAAACTCTATCGCTTAATTTATCTTGTAAGACATAAGAAGTGGTAGTTTTATAAATGCTAGTTGTATTCGTAAATTCCTCTGTAACTGTTCCCTATGGATTCTAGGGTTGAGGTTCTTATTTTTTCTATAACTTAAATATCTGAATAACGTTTACAACCACGCTCTGTGTGGTATATCTCTATCGGGTAAATCATAGCGGTTTACGATACTAGATTTTCCAACAAGTGTAAACACCCTCTATTCATGGTTTTCATTTGGGACTTGTCTGAAGCTTATAGAAGAAATTTAGCCTTCTGGTTCAAGAATTGTTTCCATAATAATATCAAGGGTTTTGTCGGAAAGAAGTTGGACTGTCACCTCGATCTTCTCCTTATCGTTTATGCTTGTATTTTTGTTTTAAGTTGTTCACGACATACCTATTGCCCAAGAATCCCGTGGTTAAATATTTTCTGGGTTTCTATAATAACTTTTAAATTCACTTATGTTGTTCACTATAAGTTTAAATTGTACATTAATATTCCCTATTTATTATGTGATATATCTCTTGGATTCGTAAAAAGGCAGGATGGAAAGAATCCTTGAACTATCGGCTCTTTAACTGAGAATGCACATCTCGAGACTTACTGTAATTTATTTCGCCTTCAATTTATGGTATATATTCGTAACAAGTTCCCTGTGTATGCAGTAAGGTTTTCTTAGCCAGGTGTAAAATTTAGTAACTGGCCTGTGAGACTTTCCTCTTAATCTATGCACGTTTCACATACTTATACAATAATTGTTAAAGTCGTAATATTTCCTTTGTGTATAAGTTCCATCATAATTCATACTTTATTTATGTTTATATTATATTCGGCCTAAGTCCTCTATTCTTGAAATCTGTTTTTAAACTTGTCTATCTGTACTTCTCCTGCATAAAAGAAAATAGTGAAAAGAAGTATCTCCAGTCTCCAGAATCCCGTCTAATTCTATTCTTTTAGACAGACTATCCTTGATGGAAAGGAAGATTATAGTAGGTTCATAATGCATAATTTAAGTTCAATTTACACTTGCATTCTTGTCTGAGTTTTTTTTTATCAATAACTCATAAGTTTTAACATTTATGGAAGAAATCTCCCGCAACTTTGTTCGTAGTCTGGAATTGGGAAGGATATGCCTATGTGGGACATGCGACTATACTGTGGGAACTTTATTATTCTGGTTATGGAAAATACTAAATGTTTAGCACTGTTTTAATTACTTGTTTAGATTTTGAAGCATTCATTTAGATTGCTTTCGGTTACAAAACTAATGATGGGACCCTGTTTTCCTTGCGAGGGTACCCATCAGTCATTTTTGGGTCCACTCCTCCCCTTCGGACTATGGACAGATCATTTCTTCAACGTCGGTGGAGAATTGCACCCATGCAAGCTATAAAATAAGTACTATTCATTTTCTAAATCTTTATTATTTAGTTTTGTCTGATTACTTTAACACAATTTACTAAATCTGTCGATTTTCCCTTTGCAGGATTAATCACTCTGAGAGAAAATGGATCCAAGGGATCGCCTTACTCAAAAGGTATTCGAGTTCCAAATCTCGGCGTTTAATTTAAAACTTCTCAGGTTCTATTTATTAGTGGTACAGGGTCCTTACCCTAGGGTACTCTACTGTGATAACTTTGAGTCAGTGTTTCATGGATAAACCAGTTATTTGTATTTTAATTCTTTAATGGAATAAACAAATTGTAAAGGAACCCCATTTTGAATATGATTCCACGATTTAAAACAACTATGATTGTAATATCCCTCGACCAAACCCAATTGTAACTGTAATGTAAGTGTACTTAATCTGGTGAGTTGTTTTGACATCATTTTTGTAGTGCACCTTTCATGGCATAGTGCGTGCATGTACTACGCAGTAAAATGATGTATTGTGCACATTCCCGGATACTGCGTGCAGTAACTAAAGTGCGCGCAGTATGGAGGTAAACGATCCTTGTGTATATGATATGTGTTATAGGCCAGTGAGCCAGTTATTATAATCTGGGGTGCTTATGTTTTGGAATTAGGCCAGAGCACCTAGATGTTAAAGGCCAGTGCACCTATTTTGTATATGTCTCATGATTAATATAAAATACATCGTTGTGCATAGACTGACCATGATAAAAGAGAAGGGGGACTGAACTCCACCAGTTAGGGAAAGGGAGGGGCAAAAGTTAAGTTAAAGGGCTAAGCTAGAGAGCTTAAGCCAAAAAGGAATATTATATTAATATTTATTAAAACATAAAGTATGGATAATTATTTTATCCTAAGTTCTAAAGTTGGGGACAAGTGGACCAAAGTAACTTCCAACATGACAAGTGTCAAGTTTGGGACATGCATACATATCGTGGGGACTTATCTCATTTTGACACCTTCACCAACATTCTTACAATCATCTCTCCCATGATTCCTTCCATAATTTAGTCATACAGTCAATGATTCCATGACCATTTTCACTCACGCAGTCCATTATCCTTCAAACATTCATTTCACTGTATCTGAGTCTGTTTCCATAACCATTTCCGGTTGGTGTACCTGGTTATCTTGGAAGAGGGATTGAAGAAGCGGGTTGTCAGGCTCGTGGGAAATTGAAGAGGTGGGTTGTCAGGCTTGTGAGCAATTCTCTAAGCGAGAGAATTGTTGGGAATTGATTTCCTGAAGGTGCTAAACTGTAGCTACAGTTCTCTAAGACTTCTTGTCTGGCCTGTTGCTGAAGCCCTGGAAGGGAACTAGGGCAACCAAAGGACTGTTGAGCAGAGAAGGGGCAGACTTCCTTGGGTGGGATAGACATGTGGGGAATGAGAGGCTGTAGGTTATTAGTTGAGTGAGCACCTAAGACAGAGTCTTTCCTATTGTCTATGAGCCTTTAGCCTGGTTAGGAAACCCTATAACCCGGTGGAGTTTAGTCCCAACTCAGGGCTGACTCACTGTTGAGAGTGATGAACATTGTATTCTAATCCTAGGAGGTTCATGGATGGCTTGTACGCAATTGGTGACAATCTTTCCAACATAAGCACCAATCGTATGATAAATTTACATGCTGCATTGTTATTTACGTGCTTATGTTACTGTTTATCATTTATGTGATTATAAATGTCTGTATGTTTATGGGTATTTCCCTATATATGTTGCATATTTGTGTTTAGTGTTATTTCAGTATGGAATCGTATATTTACAGAATATAATTTTTTGTTTACGTTTAAATGTAAAGATTCCACAAGAATGTTGTATGTATATGTTATAATTGCATGCAGTTTGAAGAGAAAATTTATGTGGCATAACACAGTTGAATACTGGGTATGTTACAGTATGTTCCACAGCGAGAGAAAGAAAGTGTTCCCTCGTGTAGCATGGCCCGATCATGGGTGGTCGAGGATGTTACAACACTGAGCTATGTTATAGTATGTTCCGCAGCGAGAGAACGAAAGTGTTCCCTCGTGTAGCATGGCCCGATCATGGGTGGTCGGGGACGTTACAATATGGTATCATAGCTTCAGTTCCAACACTGAGAATGGATGGGCCGAAAAGGTTCAGTTGAAGAGAATATTCACAGAAGATTAATTTTGAAGTGACCAAATTTCAAGTCACAGAGCGTCCATGGAAAATTTTGGCACCGCGCAGAAAATTTTGGCGTGCAGGTGTGCGCGGTAAATTGTGATGCCGGGTGGAATAATATTGTGTGTAGATGCACGCACTGAATTTAGCATTGCACGGTGAGCACACACGTAGTAATGTTCACGTCGGGTGCACAAGTATTGCAAAACACAAAGGAGTTTGGTTGGTGCGCGCATAGTATGAGTATAAGTTGTCTCGCGATAGTGTATTCAATGGTGCACGCAAATTATTGTGCACGGCGGGGCATACTAAACTTTGGCATGGTGCAATGCATAGGGAGAAATGCATGCAGAATATCAATGCGCGATACCAAAACTATGCGCAGTGTATATTGGCTCACAACGCAAAAGTAGTGCACGCAATTTATTGGCGTGACGAAGCATAAATGCATAGTGCATATAGGTGTGTGGAAGCACGATTTACCTTGTGGTGTTGTTGTGCACGATAAATATGGGTGTACATGTTGAATTTTTGTGCGCACGAAGTTGTTTGGAAGGCGATGAGTATGAGTTTAATAGAAAATTTGCATGGTATTAGAGGAAAAAGAAACACACAACCGCATCGAAGCATTATTTAAAATGAATTCAGAGTTGGTTTGAAAAGAAATAAATATAGTCTAAATTTCTAAGCCGAGAGCATCTCAGAAATGAATTCTGAGTTTTATATTCCTCCATTTCAGATAGATGGAAATGAAATATAAGCTTACAAGAAAAGCATACTATGAAAGAAAACAAGACTCATAACACCACCAGTTAGAATCTTGTAATAAATAGTCCAAAATTTGCTTCTGCATTTATATAATCGTATTAATCCCAAAATTACAAAAAAATGGAATGATAATAGTTGTCCTATTATAAAGGGACCGTTTAAGAACATACCTATCATCTCTAGGGCCCCTTACCTCTGCTACCAACTGTACAAAATTCGTTGAAATATACTTAATTTTAGTTGAGGACTCATTTCAGGTTAGCGATATCCTCCTTTAAAGAATATAACCAGACCGGTTGATTCTCTCCAACACTTTCGACCGTTTCATCCATGGTTTCCTTCTATTGCAACTTGTTCCTTTTCTTCTTAGCAGCTGGCCTGTTGATGACTAAATCCTTCATAGTGGGATTCATCCTGACTTCCAACTACGAGTCTATAGCCGGATCCGTGTGGAATTTAGTCGCTAGAATGTGAGAAAGTACCCTTTCCTCCTTATTTGCAGGACAGTCTAGCATGTTGCCCGAATAATCAGTCTCACTCGATTTAGCTTTGTCCATGTACCTCAGTTTGTGGATACCAAAATGATTTTACAGAGAGCAGAAAGTTGAGAAATTTGAAGAGTACTTCGTTTATGGATAAGATGATGCTTCCATACTTGAGGATTGGTAGTTATAGAATCCCAATTATGAAGCACAGATAGGCTACGTACAAGTGCGTTGGGTTTCCTTGCTCGGATAATCCATTTCAAATGATTATCTTTTGAGTTCGTTACATGACAGCGTTCAACTGACATCACATGGTTGTGAAGTACCGAACGAGTGAAACAGGGTGATCTGACTAGCCATCGCTCGTTCCACAAGTGGTGGTTTTGACATATTGAAACACATGATACCCCGTCTTGGCGAAAGTGATTTTGGCAAACCACCTTTTTCCCAGATGTATCTTTGAAGGTGCCACACATCTATGTTCTCAAGACTTGGGTCTTATCTAGAATTGTCATGGTGATAACACCATGAAATCATAAGAAGAGATAATTTTGATGTATATATTGAACCAAAATGGTCCATATTTTTCATGAATTGTTGAATTGTTAGCATGATAAGTTTCGATGGCTGTACGTTTTGCAGAAATAAAAACAACTAGATCGGATCAGATCAATGCAGAGTCCATAGGAATGGAAGAGGCACAGGGGAATTAGAGTCAGCAAGATGAGAGCAGAGGGATGGATGTCCATTTGGGCATTGAAGGAACAAACTCCAATGGACATGGAGAAGAAAGGAATGAAAACATGAATATGGCATAGACCATTAAAAATTTGCAGAAGGATGTCCAAACCCATAAAGATGATAATGAAATGCTTATGAGAGCCAAGGAGCAATAGGATGACTTCAACATGAATTTATTGGAGGGCTTGAACATAATAGTAAAGAAATTGGTTAAGGAGAGTGGCTTAAGCAAATATGGAAGTCACAAGCCTTTGAATGAGAAAAGAAAAGAAAGAAGTGTTAGAAGACACCACCATCACTCCCCAAGGCATTCCAATAAAAGAGCAAGAAACAACTCAAGTCCATCCCTTGTCAGAAGGCATAAGAGGTCTGGGGTGGATGAGCTATGAGGATAAATGAACAAAATCAAACCTCCTACATTTGATGGTGAGCACAAGAAGAATGAAGATGCAGAAACATGGTTGTTGGGCTTGAGAAAGTATTTTCAATTGCATAATTATTCTTCTCATGCAGAAGGTAGAATTGCTATCTATCAACTCAAGGGAAAGGCCACCATGTGGTGGGATCAGCTTGTGCAGGTGAAACACATTAAAGAGAAAAGTGTTACTTGGAGGGAATTCAAGAAGTATTTTGAAAATAAATACTTGACTAAGAGATACTATGACAAGAAAATGAAAGAGTTCTTTGAACTCGAGCTTGGAAGTATGACCATAGATGAATAGCAGAGAAGGTTTCTAGAAATGTTGAAGTATGTCTCTTTCATCAAGGATGAGACAGTCAAAATTCAAAGGTATTTGAGTGGATTTCCATTATTCATCAGTGAAAAAATACAGTATAATGATCCTAGGACATTGGAAGAGACCATAAGGCGAGCTAAATGCCTATATTATTAGCATAAAGCAAGGCCAACTTTCCAAAAGGCTTGGGAAGACAAAAAGAAATTCAATATGGATCAGAGGAAGAAGGGAGCTAAGGCACCATTATTCAGAAACAATCCACAAGGACAAAAAACGCCTAAAGAACCCAGAACGATTGACACAAGGAGTCAAAGGCTAAGGCAACCACCTATTCAATGTTGGGGTTGTAAAGGAGATCATAGGTTCAAAGATTGTCCTCACAAAGGTGAAAAAGGTAGGGTTGTTCACAATGTACAACAAGATGAAACAATGGAGGACATGGGTAGATATGTGCCAAGGATCTATGCAGCCCTAGACAACAAGAAAGCATAGTATCAGTCCCACATGATTGAAGTGGAAGGTATGATCAACAACCAAACCATTGCTATTTTAATTGATTCAAGATCTAGTCATAGTTATATAGACCCTAATATGGTGGAAAGTTTTCAATTTCCAAGAAGTAAGCATGGGAAATCCTAGTTGGTGCAGTTGGCTATAGGATCCAGAAGAAAATTTAATGAGATGGTTAAGTCATGCCTCATGGAAATGAATGGACTGAACACCAAGACATATTTGAACATCTTGCCTTTAGGTTCCTATGATTTTTTAATTGGGATGGATTGGTTGGACCAACATCATACTCTCTTAGATTGTCAAAACAAAGAATTTACTTGCTTGGATGAGGAAGGGAAACTAAGGAAAGTGCAGGGAATTCCCAGGGCAGTAACCATTAGAGAAATTTCAACATTGCAGCTGAAGAAATGTTACAGAAAAGGATGTCAAATATTTACAGCTCTTATAGAAGAGACACCTAAAGATAAGGTGCCAAATTTGGAAGATTATGCAGTCCTAGAAGATTTTGAAGATGTGTTCAAGGAAGTACCAAGACTACCCCCAAAAAGAGACATTGATTTGTCTATAAATCTAATGCCTAGAGCAGCTCCAATGCCAAGGACTCCTTACATAATGAGTACTCCAGAATTGAAGGAGTTGCAAATGCATCTTGAAGAACTTCTGAAGAAGGGGTATATATGTCCAAGTGTGTCACCTTGGAGTGCCCCAGTCTTGTTTGTGAAAAAGAAACATGGAACATTAAGATTGTGCATTGACTTCAGACAGTTGAATAAAGTGACTGTTAAGAACAAGTATCCTCTGCCAAGGATTGATGATCTCTTTGATCAATTGAAGGATGCAAATATATTTTCAAAGATAAATCTCAGATCAGGATACCATCAGGTAAGGATTAAAGAAGAATATATTAGCAAGACCGCCTTCAGGACAAGGTATGGTCATTATGAGTTCACAGTGGTGCCATTTGGGTTGTCAAATGCACCAGCTATTTTCATGTGCTTAATGAATGGTGTTTTCTGAGAATATTTGGACAAGTTTGTCATTGTATTTTTGGATGACATTCTTATATATTCTAATTCAGAGGAAGAGCATGAACATCATTTGAGGATGGTGTTGCAAGTATTAAGGGAGCATTAGTTGTATGCCAAATTCAGCAAGTGCTCATTTTATCAGAAACAAATTCATTATTTGGGGCATATCATTTCAAAAGATGGGATATCAGTGGATCATGAGAAGATAGAATCCATTAGAGAATGGTCAGCACCAGAGAATGTGACAGAGGTGAGATCATTCATGGGTCTTTCAAGCTACTACAAAAGATTTTTCAAAGGATTCTCAAAGATTGCACACCCAATCACTTCCTTGCAAAGAAAGGGGGTGAAGTTTCAGTGGACACTGGATTGCGAAAAGAGTTTCCAACACTTGAAACAATTATTGACAAGTGCTCCAATATTAAGGATTGCAGACCCAAATGAAGACTTCATTGTATGCACAGATGCATGTAATGAAGGACTTGGTGGAGTCCTCAGTCAAAATGGGTTTGTTATATGTTATGAATCAAGGAGGTTGAAGGAGCACGAAAGAAACTATGCCACTCATGATTTGGAGTTGGAATCCATAGTGCATGCCTTGAGTAAATGGAGACACTACCTCATGGGGAAGAGGTTTGAGCTAAGAAAAGACCACAATGGTCTGAAATATTTATTTGATCAGCCAAATCTAAATGCTAGGCAAAGCATATGGTTACAATTTCTAAGCGAATATGACTTTGATATAAAGCATATCAAGGGAAAAGAGAATAAAGTGGCTGATGCACTCAACAGGAGGGTGCATGAACTACATGCTACAACCATTAGCATGTATCAAAATGATATTAAAAGAAAAATTCTGGAGGCTGCAAATGCAGATCTGCAATACAAAGAATTGGTAGAAAAGATACAACATGGTAAGATACCACAAAAGGTTGGTAATTATAATTTTGGAATAGATGGAATACTGCTACACAAGAATAGAATTTTTTGTTCCAAATGTCCAGGACTTGAAACGTATGATTTTTCATGAAATGCATAATGTCCCTTAATATGTAGGGCACCCTGGATATAAAAAAACCATGGTAGCGATCAAGAGTCGTTACTTTTGTCCAGGTATGAAGAGAGAAATCACTGAATGCATCGAAAGATGTATGGAATGCCAGAAATTTAAAGTTGAGCATAGGCATCCAACAGGGTTGCTGCAACCTTTTCCCATTCCTGAATGGAAGTGGGAAGTGGTGACAATGGATTTTATTATGGGATTGCCCAGAAAAGGCAAGATGCATGATTCGATCATGGTGATGGTGGACGAGATTACAAAAGATGCCCATTTTATTCCACTGAAAACTAGTCGCAAGGCAATAGATGTTGTTGATATTTTCATGAAGGAATTGGCACGATTGCATAGAATTCCTAAAACAATTGTGTATGACAAAGACCCAAAATTCACCTCGAATTCATGGAAAGGATGCGAAATGAATTTGAACTTTAGTACAACTTATCATCTTGAGTCTGATGGACAGACAAAGAGGGTGAACAGAGTGATAGAAGACATACTGAGAATGTATGTGATGGACAAACCATTGAAATTGGAAGACTGCCTGCACTTGGTAGAATTCGCTTATAACAATGGGTATCAGGCATCGTTGAAGATGAGCCCATTTGAAGCACTTTTTGACAGAAAGTGCAATACTCCAGTGAGCTAGGATAATCCATCTGATAGGACAGTAGTTGGGCCAGAGTTGCTCAAGGAGATGGAGAACCAAATGATAAAAATTAAGAAGAATTTAAAAGCTGCCCAAGACAGGCAGATAATTTATGTCGATAAGAATAGAACCCACAAAGAGTTCAAAGTGGGTGATCATGTTTTCCTGAAGGTGAAAGCTAATAGGAGTTCCCTGAAGCTGGGAAGCTGCACCAAGTTGGTAGCCAGATTTTGTGGGCCATTTGAAATCCTAGAGAGGATTGGTCCAGTTGCTTATATGATTGCATTGCCTGCATCTATGCCTATTCTTAATTGCTTCCATGTATCATTGCTAAATAAATATATACCTGATGCTAATCATGTTATTGATTGGAATGTGATTCAGGTGGAGCAAGAAGGCGCTTTTCAAGTTCATTCGGTGCGCATTTTGGATCGAAAAATCAAGTAGCTCTGTAATCGAGCCATAAGGCTTGTAAAGGTCCAATGGACCTAGTATGGTCCTGAGGACGCTACTTTGGAGCATGAGGATGTAATGCGGACATAATACCCACATTGTTTTTAGGCTTTTTGAAAATTTTGTTGTATATGCATATATGATGCACTAAGGACAATGCATAAATAAGGGGAGGGGATTGTAATATCTCTCGACCAAACCCAATTGTAAATGTAATGTAAGTGTACTTAAGCTGGTGAGTTGTTTTGACATCATTTTTGTAATACACCTTTCATGGAATAGTGCGCCCATGTACTGCGCAGTAAAATGATGTAGTGTGCACATTCTCGGATATCGCGCGCAGTAACTAAAGTGTGCGCAGTATGGAGGTCATCGAGCTTGGTGAGCCAGTTATTATACGATGGGGTGCTTATGTTTTGGAATTAGGCTAGAGCACCTAGATGTTAAAGGCCAGTGCACCTATTTTGTATATATCTCATGATTAATATAAAATAAATCGCTACGCACAGATCGACCACGATAAAAGAGATGGGGGATTGAACTCCACCAGTTAGGGAAAGGGAGGGCCAAAATTTAAGGAAAATGGCTAAGCTAGAGAGCTTAAGCCAAAAAGGAATATTATATTAATATTTCTTAAAACATAAAGTATGTATAATTATTTTATCCCAAGTTCTAAAGTTGGGGACAAGTGGACCAAAGTAGCTTCCAACATGACAAGTTTCAAGTTGGGGACATGCATACATATTGTGGGTACTTATCTCATTTTAACACCTTCACCATCATTCTTATGATCATCTCTCCCATGATTCCTTCCATTATTCAGTTATCCAGTCAATGATTCCATGACCATTTTCACTCACGCAGTCTGTTATCCTTCAGACATTGATTTCACTGTATCTAAGCCTATTTCCATAACCATTTCCTTTTGGTGTACCTGGTTAGCTTGGGAGCGGGATTGAAGAAGCGGGTTTTTCAGGCCCGTGGGAAATTGAAGAGGCGGGTTTTCAGGCCCATGAGCAATTCTATGAGCAAGAGAATTGTTGGGAATTGATTTCCTAAAGGTGCTAAACTATAGCTACAGTTCTCTGAGACTTCCTATCCGAACTGTTGTTGAAGCCCTAGAAGGGAAGTGGGGCAGTCGAAGGACTATTGAGTAGAGAAGGTGCACACTTCCTTGGCTGGGAGAGGCATGTGGGGAATGAGAGGTTGTAGGCTGTTAGTTGAGTGAGAACTTGAGACGAAGTCTTTCATGTTGTCTATGGGCCTTTAGCCTGGTTAGTGTGAAAAACAAAGGCAGATCAGAGTTCGGGTTTCATCTCATACAAATGCCCGACGCAAACAAACAATCTCCGTGTAGTCCAACAAATGAACTCCGCGCAGTCCAATAAATAAACTCCACGCACTCCAACAAATAAAATCCGCTCACTCCAACAAATAAACTCCGTGAGAAATGCTTAAGGCTAAGATATGAATTGAATGAGTTTATGAACTCAATAAAAATAATATCTACAGATAGAACACCTTCGAATACGAAAAATCAAAATTTTTATTCAATACGCTTTTCCAATGATCTATATTACAATACATTTCATTTATTTATATAAAAAAAAATTGCCCCTTTGATCTTTGAAAGAATTTAATTAAGGCAGTAATGGTGTCTCGTGGCCTGCAAAGGTTAAGGCGGCAATTGCTTAAGCAATTTAAGACAAATCAGTAAATCGTTGCTAAATCCTCGAGTCTTGAAGGGTCAATATGACCACCGATCTGTCGTTATTCAAGTAGTGAAATGATTACTATCCAACATACTCCCTCTTAATCATTTCAAAAACAAAACAACCAATAAATATGCAATACAAGGTTGCTTGTTAACAATGCATTACAAGTAACATACCCCAATATTATCTCTATGAATTTTAAACAATTCATTTCCCAAAGGCTTTGTAAATATGTCTGCAAATTTTTCTTTAGACCTACAGAACTGAACATAAATTTATTTACCATTTACAAGCTCTAGAATGAAATGATACCTCGTATCAATGTGCTTACTCTGCTTGTGAAAAATGTGATTCTTTGACAGTGCAATGGCCGATTTATTATCACAGACAATCTGAGTTGCACCATTCTACTCATGCAATAATTAATTCAAGATTCTTCTCATCCATACAACTTGACATGAAGTTTCTACTGTTGCAACATACTCTGCCTCAGTACAAGATAAAGTCACTATGGGCTATTTATTTGATGCCCATGCCACTGCTCCAGATCCAAGACTGAACACATAACCATATGTGCTCTTCTTATCATCAATGGAACCTACAAAATTACTATCAGTATATCCGATCAGCTCAAATTTCAAGCTTGATGTGTATCAGATACCAAAATCAATTGTTCCAGCAATGTATCTCAGGATCCTCTTTCCTGCTTGCCAATGAGTAGTATTCGGAGTCTCCATAAATCTGGAAATTAAACTTACAGTAAACATAATATCAAGTCTAATTGTTGTTAAATACATAAGGCTTCCAACCAACTTCTTATATAAAGTTGTATCAACATATGATCCCTCATCATATTTGCTAAGTTTAGTACCAGTTTCCATTGGTGTTGCAGCTGGTTTACAATTGATCATTCTAAACCTTTTCAATACTTCATTTGCATATTTAGTTTGAAAAATAAAAATTCCATCATCATATTGATCCACTTCAATTCCAAGGAAATATTTCATTAATCCTAAATCACTCATCTCAAACTTTGTTTTCATGGCATTTTTATTTAATCATCAAAAAATAGATTTCCAGTAAAAATCAGGTCATCAACATACATACATAAAATGAAAATTTTACCTTCCTGGTTTACCTTTGTATACAGAGTTGGTTCACTTGGACTTATTATAAATCCAACACTAATCAAGTACTCATCAATCTTGCTATACCACACTTTGGATGCCTGCTTCAATCCATATAAAGATTTCCTTAACTTGTAAAATTTATCTTTGTGCTTATCAATCTCATAACCTGGAGGTTGTCTTACATAAGCCTCTTCTTCAAAACATCCATTCAAGAATGTAGACTTAACGTCCATCTGATGCATGATCCATTTATTGTGAGCTGTAATAGCTAATACCATCCTCACTGTGTCAATTATTGCTACAAGAGCAAAGGTTTCATTGTATTCAATACCGGGTTGTTGGCTAAACCCCTGAGCTACAAGTCTTGCCTTGTACTTTTCAACTTCACCTTCTGCATTCAACTTAGTCTTATAAACCCACTTAACACCAATTCTCTTCTTACCTTTAGGTAAATCGAAAAGATCCCAAATTTTATTTCTTTCAATGGAATCAATCTCCTGATCCATTTCTTTTATCTAGAAATCCTCTTTAGCACCTTCATCAAAACTTACAGGATCACATGCTATTAATGAAAAATTTGAAACCTGATCTACTTCTTCATTCTAATCATATAATTCTCTTAAGATTCTAGTCTTCTAACCTTTAAATCTATTTTTCAACGAGGCTAAAGTAGGATTCGATTCACTACTTACCTATGCATTTGTTTTATGTCCACCATGTCCAGATGGCTCATCATGCTCATGAGTTCTAGGTGTTCTAAATTGAGATGGGATGATATCTGGTGCTTCCCTTGAAGGACTTCTCACTGCAGGCATATGTGTATGTGGAACCAACTGTCCACCTCCTTCAGCCTGCTCAGCTCCATCATCATCTTCACAGGGTAACACAACTCCCTCTAAAACAGATTTATCAATACTTCAATCCCAGGCTTCCTCTTCTTTAAATTGAACATCTATGTTGATTACATACTTTTTGGTGATGGGATTGTAGAGTGTATATGCCCTAGAATATTCACTATATCTAACAAAAATACATCTCTCGCTTCTGTCATCCAACTTCCTTCTCATTTCTTCATGTACATGCGCATATACTACACATCCAAAAATTATAAAATAAGGAACATTGCAAAGCTTACCATCCCAGGCTTCCTGAGGTACATGATTCCTCACGGTCTTGGTCAGAATTCTATTCAAGATATAGACAAAGAAAACCACCGCACCTCCCTGATATTCATTTGAAAGATGATTCTCTTTCAAATTGCTTCAAGCCATATTCATGATGGTCTGATTCTTCCTTTCAGCCACTCCATTCTATTGTGGAGTATATCGAGCAGTAAACTGCCTTTTAATTCCATGAAAATCACAAAATTCAATGAATTCATTTAGTTTATACTCACCTCCTCTGTCAAACCTTAGGATCTTAATGGTTCGACCACTCTCATTCTCAACCATAGACTTAAACCTCTTGAAAACTTCAAAGGATTCTGATTTGTGATTCAAAAAATACAACCAAGTCTTCCTACTGAAATCATCAATAAAAGTCATAAAATAAACACAACCATTCAAAGAAAGTGTTTCCATAGGTCCACACAAATCCGTGTGGACAATTTACAGTTGAGATTTCTCTCTGTAAGAAACTCCTAAAACAAATTTCTCTCTGTGATGCTTCCCAAGTATACAACTCTCACAAGAGCTTGCAGGTTGTTGAATACATGGCAACCCCTTTACCATATGCTTCTTCTATAACAGATCTAAACCACCAAAATGTAAATGACCATATCTCAAATGACATAACCAAGATTCATCTAAACTTCCATCTTCATAGCATTCAAAGAACCACTCAAATCATTTCTCATAACAAGTAGAAACAATCTATTCTTGGTCATATCTACTCTTGCAATCAACTGTTTGTTGGGTAATTGATCATGGATTTTACATACCTTGCTCTTGAAGAACACTATGTACCTTTTCTCCATCAATTGTCCAACACTAATGAGATTTCATTTTAAACCAAGCACAAAATAAACATTGTCAATATTTCTTCTCTGATTATTCTTAGTGTAAACTAGAACTACACCTTTACCATTAACTGTAACCTTACAGTCATTTCCCAGTTTTACTTCAGACTGAATACTAGTATCAATAGAAGAAAATAAATCATTATTACCAGTCACGTGGTTACTGCAACCACTATCCAAAAACCAAATATCATTAGCACTTTCCTGAGTGACATTACAAGTCAAGAACACAGGATTTTGATCATCCTAAAACTCATTTGTAATATGTGCAGACTGCTTTCCAGCATCTGCCTGCTTCTTCCAACATTTGTTAGAAAAATGCCCAAACTTCTTACAATAATAGAATTGTATTTTAGATTTATCATACCTCTGATTTTCTTGCTGCCATGGTTTGATGCTGCTCCCTCTTAAATTAGGAGGATTCAGCTGGGACTTCTCCTCATACTCTAATTTAGTTTTGTTGTCCCTTCGACCAAAATATCAACCTCCTCTTCCACAATTATAAAACCTTCCTTTGCCTCTGCCTCTGGTAACATGCAGTTAGGATTTGAAAGCATGATCCATTGATCCTTCTTCATATCTAGATATCCTAGATTCATGAGAAACAAGTGAACCAGTTAATTCATCAATATGCATTTGAATTAAATCTTTAAATTCCTCTATGGGTACAACTACAGGTTAAAAATTCTTGGGTAAACTTCTAAACACTTTCTAAATAACTCTTTTATTCTCAACATCATCTCCATATTTCTTGAGATGGTTCGCAACACTCATCACTTGAGTCCTGAAAGTATCAACACTTTCATTATTCTTCATCTTCAGATTTTCGATGTCCCTTCTCAAGTTCTGCAACTTGATTGTCTTCACCTTGGACACACCTTGATAACAGGTTTCAAGGATATCCCAAGCCATATTCGAAGATGCAACACTAGAAATCTTCGTAAAAATGGATTCATTTAATCCTTGCTGGATTAATACAAAAGCCTTGTTATCCTTTTTCATGTTTTCCTTCAGCAAAACACAGTCAGCATTAGAGAGAGCCAATTTTGCTGCTACATCAGTTGGCTCAGCATAACCATCAATAACATAGGTCCATAAATCTTGAGAACGCAAAATTGTCCTCATTCGAATATCCCAAGAGTCATATGACTTCTCGCTCAAAACAGGAACCTGAACCTGAGAAGAACTACTACCAGATGCAACAATTTATATAAAATTTAAAATAAATTAAATAAACCTTCACGCAGGAAAGCAAGAAGGTAAAATTGGGCACCAACTGGAATTATCTGCACTGAACTGAGCAAATAGCAGGATGGACTACAGACCAAGCTCTGAAACCAAATGTGAAAAATAGAGGCATATCAGAGTTCGGGTTTCAACTCATACAAACACCCGACACAAACAAATAAACTCAGCACAATCCAACAAATAAACTCAGCGCAGTCCAACAAATAAAATCCACGTAGTCCAACAAATAAACTTTGCGCAGTCCAATAAATAAACTCCGTGCACTCCAACAAATGAACTTCATGCACTCCATCAGATAAAATCTGTGAGAAATGCTTAAGGCTAAGATATGAATTGAATGAGTTTACGAACTCAATAAAAAAAAAATATCAACCGAGAGAACACCTCCGAATACAAAAAATCAAAATTTTTATTTAATATGCTTTTCCAGTGATCTATATTACAATCTGTTTTAGGTATTTATATAAACACAATTTGCCCCTTCGATCTCTAAAAGAATTTAATTAAGGCGGTGATGGTGTCTCATGTCCTGTAAAGGTTAAGGCGACCACTGCTTGAGAAATTTAAGACAAATCAGTGAATCAATGCTAAATCCTCGAGTCTTGAACGGTCAAGACGACCACCGATCCGTTGTTATTCAAGAAGTGAAATGATTACTATCCAACATAGGAATCCCTTTACCCGGGTGGAGTTTAGTCCCAGCTCAGGTGTGACTCACTGTTGAGAGTGATGAACTGTGTAGTCTAAGGCTGGGAGGTTTTTGGACGGTCTGTAAGCAGTTGGTGACAATATTTCCAAGATAAGTACCAATCGCATGATAAATTTACATAATGCATTGTTATTTACGTGCTTATGTTACGGTTTATCGTATATGTGATTATAATTGTCTATATGTTTATGGGTATTTCCCTGTATATGCTGCATAACTGTGTTCTGCATAACTGTGTTTATTGTTATTTCAGTATGAAATCGTATATTTACAGAATATAATTGTTTGTTTACATTTAAATGTAAAGATTCCACAAGAGCGTTGTATGTATATGTTATAATTGCATGCAGTTTGAAGAGAAAATTTATGTGGCATAACTCAGTTGAATATTGGGTATGTTACAGTATGTTCCGCAGTAAGAGAACGAAAGTGTTCCCTCATGTAGCATGGCCTAGTCATGGGTGGCCGGGGACGTTACACTTATAGCATGTACTATGTAGAATATTGGATCTCTAAATGTCTATGGACCATCACATATATAGGATGTAATTTCGTTTCAAAAAGGGAGGACTGTTAATTTAGTACAATTATAGCATGTACTATGTAGAATATTGGATCTCTAAATGTCTATGGACCATCACATATATAGGATGTAATTTTGTTTCAAAAAGGGAGGACTGTTATTTTCTTTATCTTTGTTCTATGGTACCTATACAAATACTGATATGGTATTATGCATGTATATTTATCTACATAATCTTATCTATATGGATACATGGAAATACACACAGTTATCCTCTATTGAAGCACATATTCACTTGTAAATTTTCTAGAACACAAACAACAGTTCTTACATTCTTTATTCCTAGTCAATCATAAACATATATTACTATCTATACATGTACAACTCAACATCATTAGCAATAAAAATCACAATAGCTTTATTATATTTACTTAGTGAATAAAATCAACCTGTAAGATAATTATCCTATAACCATTTCATTCTGTAAGCTAATAATTAACAAAACATTCAACAAGGAAAAACGTAGATGTACATATCTGAATAATATGCTAGAACACAAATGGAACAACCAAGTTCCACCCAACCGTAGAACAAAACAACCAAATTACTTGCTCCGTTCACCCCCTAGCCTGACCATGAGTCCATAAGGGCGAATTCCAATCATCCTCTTTTTCTATAGTCCTCTTTTCAGATAAAAAAAACCCCTTGCATCACACTAGACAATGTTCATAACAACAAGTGATATCCTTTCTCAAACATATTAAGCAGTGTCCTACCTCCTCCCATATGTTGTATATCATGAGCATCTTGTGCCTAGGTCTTTTTCCCTCCTTGGGAATTTTTGCAGCTTTACAAATCCCTAATTTTCAGGGGCTGCTAGTGGTCAAATTCCTCATTTGCCACTTGTAAAATTTAGCCCTGAGGTAACGCAAGTTTGTTCCCCACTAATGGAGTCATGGTCAGTTGTTTTCAACCTAGCTGTTCCATTTTTCCTTCAACAATTAATATACAAAAAGATTTGTCTTTTACATGTATCACAATCAAATATTTAGTTGGGTAAATCAAATCTTTTCCGAACAGTCACAAATAATTAATTAGAAATAATCAAATTCCACATTTGGATTTCCCATAATTGGCAATAATTTTCCAAATACGAATTTGCCAAAAACAAAAATTTATTCCTAAGTGCATACAGACTTTAATAATTAATTATTTTTGGGGATATTACAGCTTCGCTGCCAACACACGTCCATAGCCTCGTCGAGTTTACTTGTACTTCCCATACTATTAATAGTTCTTTCCACTTCCTTTTTATTCCAAAATATGCTCTCCCTTTTATATTTGTATATAGATATGCATATCCACATAGAGAGTGAAGGAAGCGTGGTGATACGAAAGTTGATTTTATTTGCTGAGTAGATATTATGAATTTTATTTTAACCCACTGGTCTCCCAAAAACCATCACAGTATCGACCATTTAATTAATATGATGTGAATGAAACTCAAATAAAAAGATAGATAGACACTTTCCTATACTTATGGATTATCATGGTAGGCTTAGCAGGAATATGTGTTCCACCACAACTATCAATCCATGTCTACATCAAAGAACTTCATGAATGTGCATTCAGATAGAACATCCCATGCTTCTCATGACTTGTAAAAAAGAATATTTAGTATGTGACGAGAATTGGACCAGACCCTCACCAAAATTTAAAGAGTAATCCTCAAGGAAACTTGAGAGTCAAACTAGCTTAGGAAAATACCAACATTTAAATAAAAATATGTAAACAATTTGTACAAGAAGAAAGAAAGTGTTAAAACTTATTCAAATTCATGAAAAATAAAATTAAACTGAAATAAATATGAAGCAAATTGCCAATCATCTAGAAAGAATGAAAACTGGATGAAAGATGAGAAGATAACACAATGACGAGTAATAAATCTGGGGCAACAACAGTGAAAGCATTTTCAATTAAAGCTTGGAAAGTAAGCCAAGGGAAATAACCAACCAAGAAAAGTTAAACATTCAATATCAAGACCAATGAAAAGATTCATAGAGTTTCTGATCTAAAATGAAGAAAAAAACAGATTAGGAGAGTTGATGATCTAGTGAAAAAATTGAAACATAATCCTTTAGTCTGATTGTCACATACAATGCCTTTCATCTAGTGCAATGTTTAGTTCTAATTGATGATGTCAATCAGAGTTTAATTTAATGTCAACTCGGGAAGGTAAACATAGAAGCGCTACCTAAAATATATAGATCTATAAAGATTCAATTACCTAAAGGAGGGTTTGATGTAGCAGGAGCCAATACTCTTTTACAAGAGATTGTACTTTGGTTCCTTCTCACTTAAACACCTCTGCAATTTAAACAAATCTACCTACTAAAAACAGAGTGTTTATGTTTTCCTGAGATTATAATCCCCTTACAAGGACTCAACTCACAGAATCTCTTACACACATTAAAATTTGTTATCTAATTCCTAAGATTCGTTGGAAACTCCAGTCCCCTTACAAGGACTCAACTCACAAAGTCTAGTTCAAATCAATCATACTTGAAATCAAAATCATTGAAAACATATTCCTAAGCAAAATTCACAAACTTACAACATCTAAATTAAAATAGGTATGCAAGTGAGGCCATGGGGGCCCTCCATAACTCCACAAGCACACCACTTCAAAGGAGACTCAAATGTGGAAGCAACAAAATCAAAGTATGATTCTTTATTTCAAAATCTCCAAAACTGATTCTAAGATTACAACTCTCTCTAGTTCTAAAATTACAAGCTTCAGGATTACAAATGGAGGAGATTGTACTCCTATTTATACAATGGGATGAGTAACAAACTCATAAATGTGATCCACTAATCTCTCGTTAGTTCCATACATCTCTCAACCATCTAGACACATAACCCTCTTTTGTCCTTGATCTTCTCCATGAGATCCATGATATCCTCCATGATCTTCTCAATAATCTCTCCATGATCTCCTCAAATTCGAATTTGAGCATAGAGTGCC
>ML779504.1:302106-322891 GCA_009831015.1 Picea engelmannii | reverse complement strand
TATATGAATGTTAGCATGACTTCCGAATTGAAAGAAAATGTTAGAATGTGGTGTCTACCCACTTAGGAACTCTGTTCAATGTGTGTAAAGTTGGGTAGTAATGTCGTCGTTGGAAATCATAACTTAAACAAACTTATTAGAGTTTAACAATGGAGATAAAAGGCTACTTTCTTTTAAATTATAAGTCTATTTAAGGAATTGGAGATTAATGTCCCTAAAATTTATTTATTTTTATGAAAAATTTGAGGTACATTACATATGGTATCAAAGAAAAGGTTATAGCACTTGGACCTTGAACAGGGCCAAATTAATTACTTAGCACATATTCCTATCTATGAAAAATATAACAAACCATTAGTGTTACAAACAAAAAACTCTTTTCTGTTTTGTGTTAATCATGGCAGCACGAGATGACGCCGAAATCAGACTTGAGAGGAATCCTGAACAAAGGCCTCTTGAAGATCCGAGACATAATAGTGACAGAATATCACCTACTGAATTTTTGGAAACGATGAGGAATCTCATTGTTGAACTGCATGTTTTCAAAGCAGACAATGAGAAACTGAAGAAGGCACAACATGAACAACAAGAAATAAATGAAGTCTTGTTGCATAGTATAGTGACAAAGAAAACCCCAAAGGACGAGAACCCGTAAGAAGAGGTCAGTAAAAGGGCCTCCAAGTATTTTGGTCATGAAGAAGAAATATGGGACAACTCATCTAAAGGTACACCTTCAGTTGAAGATAAAACAAAAACATACAGAAAAAAAAAAAAAACAGTTAGATCACCTTGAGGGACAATTTAAGAAAATAAAACCGACTACCTTTCATGGGGAATCCAGAACATGGGAGGAAGTTGAAGCATGGTTATTAGACATCAAGAAGTATTTCTAGATATACAACTATTCCAACAATATGAAGTTCACAATGGGCATATATAATCTGAAAGGAAAAGCCAACATTTGGTGGAAAGACCTGAAATTGGCCAAGGGCCTAAAGGAGAAATAGATGGAATGGTCAGACTTTAAGAAATACTTTAAGAAGCACTACCTATCTGAAAGTTACTATGAAATAAAAACCAAAGACTTGGTCAAATGACTATGGAAGATCTGATAAAAGAATTCCTGGAATTACTAAGGTTAGTACCTTGTATCCGGGAGGATAAAGTGAAAATCCAATGGTTCCTAAGATGTCTACCACGGTCCTACAAGGACAGAATCGAATTTGATAATCCCAAATCCTTGAGTGAAGTGTTCAGAAAAGACCAAATGTGTTACGACCAATACAAACAACGATAAGAATTTCCCAAGGCTTGGAAAGACAAGAAACAAGACCGAATGAACCAACGGAAGAAAGGATTCCAGACAACTCCTTATCGAAACGCAACAAAAATATTTCCAAGGAAAGATTTCCACTCCAACAATCCAAACACTCAAGGAGGCGGTAAAATGGTAAATATGGGAACTAAGAAGTTTGGGGATAGCCCCCGTGAACCATTAAAATGATGGGAATGTGGAGAACCTCATCTCAGGAGGAACTGTCCACGTTTGATTTCATCAACCAAAACTACTGTTCACAATCTGCAGGAAGCCTCTACAGTGGGAGATGTGGGAATAATATTGCATTGGATAAATGCAGTCGTGGATGACCGACAAGCTGACCATCGGTCCTCTATGGTGGGAATCAAAGTTAAAATCAATAACACTCGTATTCATGTTTTAACTGATCCTGGAGCTACATTGAGTTATATCACTCCTGGTATTGTGGAGTCAAATAAAATTAGGAAAACAAGACAAGTAAAATCTTGGTTGGTACAATTAGCAACAGGAACAAAAAGAAAAGTTCTCAACTTTATTTTTGATTATGAGTTCAGTTTAGGTGGTCAAAACATAAAGACAAATCTGAACATTCTACCGTTAGGGTCTTATGATGTAATTATCAGAATGGATTGGTTGAATAGAATAAAGAAGTGTTAGATTGTTATTAAAAATCACTTAAGTATAAAGATGAAAATGACACTACTAGGACAGTTCAAGGGATACGAAAACCAATCTCAGTTAGATAGATTTTAGCAATGCAATTCAATAAATGCATGAGAAAGGGGTGTCAAGTTTATGCCATCCAAGTAACAAAACTGTTAGAAAAAAAAAAACCCAACTTGGAGGATTTTCCTGTGTTGCATGATTTCAAAGATGTGTTTGTTGATGAGATACCTGAATTACCCCCACAAAGGGAGATAGAATTTTCTATCGACCTATTACCTAGTTTAGCCCCTATCTCGAAGCACCTTACCGAATGAGTTTTCCTGAATTATAGAACTAAAAATACGACTATAGGAATTATTGGATAGAGAATACATCAGACTGAGTGTTTCACCATGGGGAGCACCAGTCTTCTTTGTGAAAATGAAAGACAGAACTATGATATTATGCATCGATTACAGAGAATTAAACAAGATGAGTATTAAGAACAAGTACCCCTTACCTAGGATAAATGATCTGTTTGATCAAGTGGGTGGGGCAAAGATTTTCTCGAAATTGGATTTACGATCTGGTTATCACCAGGTTTGGAAAAAACATGAGGACATAAGTAAAACAACTTTTCAAACGAGGTATGGACATTACGAATTTGTGGTTATACCGTTTGGTCTCACTAATGTGCTAGCCACATTTATGTGTTTAATGAATAATATTTTCAGTCAGTACTTGGACAAGTTCATGTTGGTATTTATTGACGATATTCTAGTATATTATAAAACAAAAGAAGAACACGAAGAACACTTAAGGATAGTTCTGCAAACTTTAAGGCAGTAAAAATTGTATGCTAAATTCGATAAGTGTGATTTTTATCAGAAGAAAATACAATACCTAGGACATGTAATATCTACAGCAGGCATTGCAGTCAATCCTGAGAAAATAAGAGCCATCATGGAATGGCCGATACCTAAGGATGTAGTGGACATCCGGTTATTCATGGGAATCACCGGATATTACCACAGATTTATAGAGGGATTTTCCAAAATTGGTTACCCTATCACATCATTACAAAAGACGGGGACCAAGTTTAATTGGTCACATAAGTGTCAAGACAGTTTTAATAAGTTAGAAGAGTTGTTAACAACTGCACCCATTTTAAAGGTAGCAGATCCAGACAAAGACTTCACTGTATGTGTAGATGCGAGTAAATAAGGACTAGGTGGTGTCCTAACCCAAGAAGGACACATTATTTTTTATGAGTCCTGGAAACTAAAGGAACACGAACGAAATTACGTCACTCATGACTTAGATTTGGAAGCTATAATACACACCTTAAAAATGTGGCGGCACTACATAATGGGCATAAGATTTATATTATTGACAAATAACAACGGTGTGAAATATGTTTTTAGTCAGCTAGACCTTAATGCAAGGCAAGCAATATGGCTAGCCTTCTTGAGCGAATTTGACTTTGAGGTAAGACATATCAAGGGTAAGGAAAAAAAAGTAGTTGATGCTTTGAGCAGAAGAGTTCATGGGTTGCTTGAATTAAACATTAGCAAGGCATAAATCGATCTTGAACAGAGGGTAAAGGTTGCATGTGATAATGACGAAAATTACACTAAAACAATGGCAGAATTACAGAACACTACAGAAAATTCAGACAAAACAGATATGAGTGTGGACATAAATGGGTTACTATGATTTAAAAACAGAATATACATACCAAATTCGACATAGTTAAAGTTAACTGTGTTGGATGAAGTTCATAAGAAACCATATTCTAGTCATCTTGGATACCAGAAAACGATAACAACACTAAGAAAGTTATTTTATTGGCCTAATATGAAGGGAGAAACAATAGAATACTTAGCTAAGTGTGAATATTGTCAGTAGGTAAAAGCTGAACATTAGCATCCAACGGACCTATTACAACCCTTACCGGTGTCGGAATGGAAATGGGAGACTATATCACTAGACTTTATTACAAGTTTGCCTAGAACTCAGAAACATAATGATTCAATTATGGTGGTAATCGATAAACTTTGTAAGTCTGCACACTTTATTCCTGTAAATTCTACTTTTAAAGCTATTAACCTCGCTGAAATATTCATGAAAGAAATGTTTAGACTGCATCGTATTCCTAAAATGGTGATTTCGGATAGAGATGTAAAATTTACATCTTCTTTTTGGAAAGAATTGTTTGCAGGGTTAAATACTAACATGAATTTCAACACGCATTATAATCCACAAACTGATGGACATACTGAACGAATGAACCAAATCGTAGAAGATATGCTACACATGTACGTAAGAACAAAACCAAGCAAGTGGGAAGACTACCTGCACTTGGTAGAATTTGCATACAACAATGGCTACCAAACCTCGGCTAAAATGAGCCCTTTCGAGGTACTGTACGACAAACAATGTATGACTCCAATTAGCTGGGATAACCCAGTTGACAGACTCATGGTTGGACCAGAGATGCTCCAAGAAATAGAGAACATGGTAAGAAAAGTACAACAATACTTAAAAGAGGCATAGGACAGACATAAAAGTTACGCATACCAGAAAAGAAGACACTTGGAATTTCAAGTGGGAGACCCTGTCTATTTAAAAGTCAAAGCCCACAAAATTTCACTAAAGTTAGGTAACTGTGCCAATTTGGAACCCAGGTTTTTTTGGCCTTTCGAGATCTTAGCTCGAATTGGACCCGTAGCATACCAACTTGCACTTCCTGCCAATCTAAAAATTCATATTGTATTTCATGTTTCCTTGTTAAAGAATTATGTTCACGAACCTACCCATATAATCGATTAGAAATTGGTGTAGGTGGAACCAAAAGGCGAGTTCCAAGTGGAACCTTTGTGCATTCTAGACTAGAGAGAAATAGCACTTCGGAACAAAGCCGTCGCCCAGGTAAAAGTGCAATGGAAGCACTTTAGTCCTGAGGAGGCCACTTGGGAGTTGGAGGGAGATTTGCAGAAATATCATCCAATCATGTTCCAAGAAAGGAACGAACATTGAGGACAATGTTTTATTGAAGGGGGAAAGGATGTAACATCCCCAAAAATAAATTATTTTTGAATTTGAAATTCTTAGGAAAGTTATTTCCATTTTTGGTAAATTTGAAATTGGAAACTTTTTGCCATTTATGGAAATTCCAAATTTGGAATTTAGTTAATTGTAATTAATGATTATGACTGTTGGGCAGACATCTGATTTGACCCAACTAACTACTTGACTATGAAACTTGTATGAAACAAAATATTTTACAATTATTGTTGAAGGACAAATGGAACAACCATGTTAAAATCAGCTAAGCATGACTCCATGAGTGGGGAACATGTTGGAACTACCTCATGGTTGATTATTACAAGTGGAAAATCACGAATTTGGCCATTGGCAGCCCCTGAAAATTAGAGATTTGAAAATATGTGAAAATTCCCAAAGGGGGAAAATACCTAGACAAAAAGGACTTTGGATATATAACATATGAGAGGAGGCAAGATGCTGCCTAGTATGTTGGGGAAAACTATTGATCTCTTGTTGTTATGAAAACTAATTTCTGAGTGTGAGGCAAGGAGAAGTTGTTGAAACTGAAGGAATCTTGCTGAGGAGAATTTATGAGTTAGCCCTCATGGATTCATGGTTAGGCTAGGGGGAGAACGAGACAAGTGATTTGGTTGTTCCATTCTAAGGTTGAGAGGAACGTAGCTGGCCCATTTGTTATTCAATAATTTCTCAGATATATCATCCTACTCTATTCTCTGACTGAATGTTATATGGTTTAATAACTGATAGGATGCATCTGTTTAAATTCTGAATAAAATTATTGCTATGGATGAAAACCTGATTGAATATTGTTGAGCTTAAGGACTAACAGAATGCCTCAAAAACTAGTTCTGAATGGATTAATTTTGTTGGCTTATATTGTTGAGTGAATAGTATTGTCATTATATTTACTAGCTGGAAGAATCTAGCTGGTTAATCTTTCAGAAGAATAGTTCTATAGATTAGATTTCTGGTTGTAATGAGATAAAACTTTACGATAAACCCCCAGTTAATTGTATTTTTGCGGTGTAAACTATCTATGTGCGTAATATGAATGGAATTGAATTTTGTAGGTATATATGTAAAGACATTTGAACTGTTTTTCTACAATAGAAATGGTAATTATATATATATATATACCTATGCACATATTATATAGTGAATATATAAATTGTTCTAACAGATATGTAGAACCAAATGTGCAACAAAGTACAAATAGAATGGTATCATATATAAAGGAGACATTATGAATATAATCATAGAGACGTGTCTATAATTTTCATTTGCGGAACTGACTACACTGATAGCCTCAAACACTTTTTATCTATCTATTGCATAGATTCAATCAGTTACTGGTAATGACAAGGAAAACAAATAATTCAACAACCACAGATTTGGAGTTCTAAAGTAAAGTAAGTAGTTCAGGTACTCTTAAAAAAAGTTTGGAAAGGAAAAATGAATGGTTCAGACTATCATTTTACAATTTTGGAATAAAACGTTACAACTGTAAACAAAAGAACTAAAGTGTATACATCCAAAACCTTTCCATTTTAGATACTTAATATCTACTGTAATAAAATTCGAAGGTAAATCCACATAAATAAATACAAAATCAATCGAATTTTCTTATAAAGATCTAAAATAAACTGGAAGTGGTCAAAATCGAATTTTGTTCACATTGCTATTCATTCCAGAAATATTTGATGAATAGGTCTATTATTCGAAAGGGTTTGTTCATATTTCCCATATAAATCAATATTTTTTCGTTTTGAATAATGATATAGTAATGTTCGATATATATCATTCATTTGGATATACAATAATAAGGTTTAATCCTTATACTTTGTCGTAAAAGTAAGTTATAGAGATAAAGCATCGGATATGATTAAATAAACAAATCTTCACCCACAGTGATAACTTTTTAACTTAAATCTTATCAATCCTTAGCCGCCTAGGCCACTCCTTGAGAGGGGCGAGATGGAACCTGAATACCTCTTATGTGTGTGGTAAGGATCGACATGCACGACTTTCGTATGGCCAAAATTCATGCGCTATATTCTACAAACACCATTAATATTATTCAACAAAGATAAGATGAATATAACTTAAAATAAAAATGATTAATAACAGGAAGGGTTATGCAGAGTCACACTTAACTTGTGATTGAGGAGTTTGGTATCCATTTCCTATTGCGTTGGGTTGAGCAAACATCCCAGATCGAAGGGGGAGAGGGGCCCAAGAATTCCTGATGGGTACCCTCACAAACAAAGGGTCCCATCATTAGCATTGATTACCAAATCAAATAAATCGAAACTCTTTAGGAAAGAAGTAAATAAAATTACATTAACAATGAAGTCCGAACTACATGGTTCATGTAGCGAGAGAAGGCCAGATACATTATTTTAAAATGCAAGCATTGAATTAAAATCTACAGGTCAATAACACCATCAAAATATACCTAGCATCGACTGAGAGGAAGATTAATAAAATAAAAAAACACAGAGTCAAAATTCCTACCGAGTCACCGGGATCGAAGGGCTATTGTGACACACATAGACATTAAAGAATCACAAAGAAAAATATGACTCAAAATTAAATACAGTTTCCAAAGTAGCGCATGTTATAGAACATATCCCTAACGAATTTATTCAATACACAGAATTTCCCAAACGTTCATTTTTATATGACTATACTGAATTGAAATACAAAGATCGGAATTTTACAGTTGTAAGAATCATCCGGTTGTTGGTAAAACAGAGGACCCCAAGTAAACATTTCAATACAAAATTCCCAACCAAGACTAAAGCACTATTAAAAATCTAATCTACCGAACAAAATTGCCTTAACTGTTATAGAATATAATATGTAGTTTAGGGCATGGTTCCTACCCTATCGATTCAACTTCTGGGCACGATTACTTGTGAAGTCTCACAGAGACTCAACACCAAAAAATGGTGTAGAACAATGAATAAATGTATGGGACAACGATTCCTAAGTTTAAACTACATACAAAACTACACCTATACAGAGTCATTGGAAACGGAAATAAAAAGAGTAGAATGCCGAATCCTTCGGGACTATTGAGGATAAAGGAAAACGATAGTGAAACAATATCAGAATACCAGAACATTGTGAAACTTACCAGGGAGGTCGGATAGGGGTGTCTTCCTCCACCAGGGAAGTCCTCCAAATTATCACACCCTCACCGAGAAACTAAAATGCAGAGCTAACTTCGGAGAACTTCACAGAAATGAAAAAAGTAAAATCTATTGTAACCCTAAGGAACTCACACCACGTAGATTGAATGCGGATGGTACGATGGGAGGCACTGGCCATGTGATGGAATCAAATTGGCGTGTCCATATTGGACAGAGGGTCAGTGATAGCCCTCATTATTTGTGTACATAAGGCCTCCGTTAACGAGTGGCTCAGAGGCTTAACTCTCATCTGACAGAACCTTTCCCTTCACATAAATGGAATACAAAACAAAGAGAGTTCCTTCGTAACTCGACTGAACAGGAACTGCTAAATATAATTGTTGTAAGTCTAGTTAGTACATTGTTAGAAAAAATAGCGTTCAGTTGAGACATCAGACAGGTTAGGTAGATTTAATGAGTTGTTAGGATTGAGTTTCATTATTCTGAAAACCTTTATGTAAATGGTAACCAGAAGATCTTTAACGAACTGTTAATAACATGGGGATTTCGTTCGATGACTTTGGCCATGCAGGGAAAGGCCAAACACCTTATGTTAAAACCAACACTTCACCAAGGTGTATAACCTCGACCAGAATACGTTATGCATAATACATGAGTTTTGTTCGTATAGTCTTTTGAGTTTAACCTTGCGTGCAAGTATGGAAGTGTGTTACATGAGTTTTGTTCATATATATATGAATGTTAGCATGACTTCTGAATTGAAAGAAAATGTTAGAATGTGGGGTCTACCCACTTAGGAAATCTGTTCAATGTGTGTAAATCTGAGTAGTAATGTCATCGTTGACAATCAGAACTTAAGCAAACTTATAAGAGTTTAACAATGGGGATAAAAGGCTACTTTCTTTTAAATTATAAGTATGTTTAAGGAATTGGATATTTATTCCCCTAAGAAAAAAAAATTATGACAAATTTGAGGTACATTACATGCCACTAGTGGAGATATTACATTCTTGGGAAGGAGACAATCATCCATACTGATCATAAGCCACTGTAGTTCATGAAGACACAAAGAAAATTGCAGAATGACCGCCATCAAAAGTGGTCCACATAATTGCAACAATTCCACCTCAACATCAAGTATAAAACATGAAGTACCAATCACATCGTTGATTGCCTTAGCAGACCACCAATCACAACACTCACCACGGTGCTAGACTCTTGCGGCCATGATACCTCTAGATGGCCCCAAATCTATGAGATAGACTCGAACTTCGCCAACACCTACAAAATGTTGGGTGCAAACACAGTTGTCGATAATTTCCATCTTCGGGATGGGTTGTTGTGTCGTTTGGGCCATATCTGTGTTCCATCAAGCGATCGAGTGAAGATGATATTGGAATCCCACTACAGTCAGGTGGCAGGACACTTCGGTATCGAAAGGAAAGTGATGATGCTGCCAAAACATTTCTATTGGCCGAAACTTTAACAGGAGATAAACAAGTATATTAGGTCCTACACTGCCTGTGTTATTGCCAAACCGACCATTAAGAAATAGGGCTTGTACACTCCTCTTCCTACTCCTGACAGGCCATGAGAATCCATCTCAATGGACTACATGTCAGGCCTCTCATCCACCAAGAAGGGAAATGACTGTGTTTTTTTGGTTTTTGATCTCTTTTCTAAGATGGCAATTCTGGTTGCCTGTAAGAAGAGCATCACAATAGAGGCCACTGCCAAGCTTTTCTTTGAACGAGTCTGGGTAGATTTTGGAATCTCACAAACCACTTTCTCAGATCAAGCCTCTGGTCATTGCTGGATACCAAGCTCACCAAATCCATGACCTTCCACCCCCAGAACGATGGCCAAACTAAGGTCGTAAATCGAATGATTGTGCATATCCTTCGCATGTATAATTCCAAGCACCCTCACACATGGGATGAGAGCCTTCACTATGTCCAACATAGCTACAACCAAGCCTTACATAGCTCAACCAGCCACAACCCCTTTCAGGTGCGGTTGGGATTCCAAACATTGGGTTCCATAAATGTTGCAATTCCCCTTGGGGTCACCTCAACTAACTCATCTCCTGCTCCAACTGAAGCTAAAAAAGCCACCCGGTTCATTGAGAAGATCCAGAATATCCGCCAACAAGTTAAGGATATCCTATAGAAGTTTAATGACAAGTACAAGCAATTCCATGATCAACATCGTGTGCCACATAAGTTACAGGTGGGCGATAAAGTTTGGTTGCACTTGTAGAAAGAACGCCTTACAGGACCCCATCGGAAGCTTCGACCACTCCGTTATGGGCCATACACCATCACCAAGGCCATGGGGGATAATTCTTTTGAGCTCAACATTCCTCCTTTCCTTGGCTTACACCTAGTGTTTAACGTGGATCTCCTTCACCCTTATTTCCCACCATTATTGGACACCTCATAAGTAGCAAAACAACTAACACCAAAAAAGATCAACCCCGACTGCATATAATAGGAATCCAATGATAATATTATGGGCACATAGATCAAGGGCACTCGACAACAAAGGATCCAACTTTATCGAGTCGTCAAAGCAGGGAAGCTCTTGCACCAAGGCAAGTGGCTCACCTGGGGCCAAATTCAGCATAAATTTCCTCATCTGATGGGGGAACTCAACGAAATGGAGACCATTTCTTCCTAAGGAGGGAGGATTTATCCAGGTGGATATCGGTTGCCACTCACCTTTTCCAACTGGCTCAAAACAATTTTCTGGCAATTTTGGTAACTTACTATTTTTAGCAGTTTTCACTTTCAGAGCCGTTTTGAGGCCCTAAACGATGTTTTTTGGAGAAAACGGGGAGAATATGGATATTCCTTCGATATTTCCCCAAAAATGAATCTCCTCAATGATACCTTTCGAATGAGATATCATACGCCTAAAACATAGATTGTATGCAAAAGTTACGACCCCGGGAAGTTGATGCATTAACTTACCCAAACGAGGCCCACGTGACTTTTGGCACTTCATCTCCTAGGGTTAGGTTTTTGTATGTATAGGGGTTTTGGCATTCCTGTTTATTGTAAAAAGGCCTTCAGAGCCTCATTGTAATCATCTTCTTGCAAATGAGCCCAACCGTCACATCTCTTCTCAGTGATAAGCCACCACCATTCCAACAAGCTTGTTTCTGTTGCATTTTACAGTTTCAACTTATTTCCTTATTGAATAGAAAACCGATTTTACTGTATCTCTGTTATTTTGTGTTAAGCACCTATTAATAATCTGTACTCATTTTTTTCTATGCATAAAATTCAGATCATCCTTGCAGGTCAAGGTATTTATTTCCTTTGATTATTAATGTTAATAGTGTGAAATATTGGCACGATCATCTTTAGCCTTGTGAGAGGTAAGAGGAAATCATTATGTGAAAAGGGAGTAGTTAATATACTTTGGAAGGGTGCAAGTGGTCTCAGGTCACATCCTATATGGATTAACTTCCCCAACACAAATGAAATATATAATTAGAAATCGAAATTGAATGAAGTGAGTAAGATTGGATTTCTAATAGGTGATAAAATTGACATGATGGGAAAGTCCATGGAATTGATATCCTCGATTTCCCAAGAGTGTTCCAAGTAGAAAAAATATATATTTCGCTTAATTGAAATTACTTGTCGCATTGAATAAGAGGAAGGTGAAATGAAAAGGAAGAGTGTATATCTTGTCTCTCCACTAGATAGGTTTTCCATTAAAATAATGATACATATAATATGAAAAACAAAATCAACAAGATAATGAGTACAAGGGATCAAATAGAATATATTCTAAAATAACCAAAACGATGTTTATATTTCATGATTATGAATAAACTGATTTTGGGTTCAAGGAATGTTGAAGAATGTGGGGCCCAATAGATTGACAAGTTACAACCCTCAAGGAATTCACATATTGAAAATTATTAGCATGGCTGAGGTTAAAAAATATGTTGAGAACTCAAAATTAAAATCCTTAGAAAGATATCAAATATATTTAAATAGCCATGGTATCGAAAATATCAAAACATGTTTTTGGATAGTGTAAAATAATATCTCTTTCTAATGTGTATTAGAGAAAATTTGGGTGAAGAAATATGCAAGATAATATATGAAACTCCTCCTTCAAAAACTAATTGAACAAAACATAAGAGATGTGCAGTCGATGCCCATAAATTAAAACTAAAAGTACTGTAAGAAAATAACTCAAAAGAGAAATTAACCAACCTCACTATGCAAAGAAAAGACTATACAAAAGATATCATGTTGACTGAAAGTAATTGAAGAATAAGACAATTGGGAAAGACATTGTTTGGACAACTCCAAAACCAAGGAAAAATGATATTCTAAAGAGATTCCAAGGAGTTGGAGTGGCTTGAGTTTTAGATGGGAATATTTTAGTCACTCAAACTTTCAATTTACTGTGTGTTGGACAACAAGCCCACAACCCATAAGGATATCAATTAATCAAACTTTTCTAGATTATAATTATGTGGTTATGAGTATGGGACAAATCTGAGAGTCCATTTTCATTACGAGAGGGAATGAATAGTATCCTTTATAAAATATCCCACTTGTGAGATAACCCAATTCTTGAAGAGTGATCTTCATAAACCCAATGATCTGAAAATTACCCAACACAATTTTTTTGAGTATGAGATAAAGTAAACTTTCTTAAATCAGAATTAAATTGAAAAATACAATCAAGGGAAAATTAGTGTGCAAGTTTTACTATTTCTTTACATCTTAGATAATAATTTCATTCTCTATTCATCCAACTATAAATAAAAAGAGAATGCAAACAAAAAACTAATTAACAACTAGGAAGCAAATGTAAACTATGCAAAGTAAAGACACTAGCCTATTCTACCCTACTCGTATTCTATGCTACAATGGTTGAAAAATGAACTGTGTAAATTCATATTACCAATGTATCCATCCGTATGATCCCAAGCCTGCACAAGCATGTTCATCATAAAATATTACAAACATAAATTGGAATAAAAATAGAGTAAAAGTGAGAAAAATTAAAGCATGCTAAAATCTATTCACCATATTAAATATGCCAATGCAATTATTCATGGGAACATTAGATGAGTACAATTCCTCCAACCATGCTTCAAATATATCATGAAAAATACCATTACTACCATAGAATTGATGGAGGGCGTTCAATGGGAAGTAATATACTGAATGAGAACCGTGCATAGAATTCATGTGAAGTGTACTTGGTGAGAGAGTTTTAATGCTTGAAAAACAAGAGAACGAGGGCCTGGCATAACCATTAGTGTAGACTGAAGTGGCTCATTGTATTGACAAGCCTCTTGAGTATCATACTTAAAGAAACCATATACTTGAGATAGACAAGTGGAATTGAATGATATACACGGGCTAGTACCCACCATTGTATAATAAAAATCCCCAAGAGAATGGTGGAAGCCACTAACATCAACAATATTAACTATAGAGATACTTGAACAAGAATCTTCACTATTGATCACAAATGAATATGATGAAGAAGAAGGCATGGTATGATATACATATTCTACCGCATTCCTTTCATACCATGAGAAAGGTAGATAAGGCTTGGTTGTGATTAGTTCATGGGAAGAGGTTGTATCCTCTCTATATTCCATATGCACATCACCACCATCAAGTACTTCAAAAGGGGTCAACCCTATTGAGTTCATTTGAATAGAACAATGGGTTGCTTCCTACAAAATAAAACTAGTAAAGAGATGATGATACAAATAATAATAAGTGGAAGAATCAAGAGAATTAAAAGCCTCTCTATAACAAAATTGTTTTTTAGAAAGTGACTCCCTAAATGGTATTTCCTCCTTGTTAAGATTATTGATGATTGATTGTGGATCGATAGCTATCATACTAGGCATGGTTTCACAATCAACACATTCTTCCTCAAGATGGTTTTCCTCTCCCAAGAAAAAAGTGGATTGTTGTGATAAAAGAGGTATGTCTTGTATGTTTATTTCTTCTCCTTGAGTGAAAAGATCATTGTTACGGTCTTTCTCCTGCACAATATGAGAATATGAAATGTCTTCCAAAACATATTCATGGTTAGAAGAGAGAAGCAATTCATAAGATTCATTGGAACAAGAAGGTTCAATAACTAATCCATGACAATTTAAATCAAAAGGAACTAATTCCAAATTGTCCATGGGTGAGGAGGAATTCATTTCATGAGTGTCTATATTTTCTTCATTAACAAAATGATTAACATCCAAGTCTTTCCCCTGAACTTCCTCTTTCATTTCTTGTGATACAAAAGATGAAATAGGATAATGAGAACCAGACATAACCATTGGTGTGACCTGAAGTGTCCCATTATTAGCAAGAAACCCATCCTCTTGGTCAACTACATAAAAATATGAACTTGAATTTACACAAGAGGCCTCTTTTTCATCATAAGGAAACAAAGGGGGAATGGAGTGGTTAGAGGATACATATGTTTCTTTGGAACAATAATTATCTTTCTAATCTATATACTGGATAGTAAAGAAAGATCCGGACATATGAAGTCCAACTAAGCCATTAGTATTTTCAATATTTTCATTTAAATCCAACTCATCATGCAAATCAATATTAAAACATGATTTAGATTCTTCATCTAGTGACTCATATGTTTCAATAGTAAGAGACACTAAACAAGAAATAAAATCATTGTTAGAGGGCCTTTCATCTAGAGGAAATCTATAACAAAGATGAGTAAATCTGATAAAAAAATCTACAAGAGATTCATCTTTGTTCTTGCTAAGATCTAAAATTTCTTCACACAATTAATCATAATCATAATTCTCAAAAGCATGCAAAATTCACACACAAATTGTTCCCATGTGTGAATTGAGCTGACTTGAAAAGTTTTGCACCATCTCTTGACCTAGCGTGAAAAAGTGAGAGTGAACAACCTACAAATGACATTTCCATAAGCAATATTGTGAGAACTACAAAATTTATATAATTTAAAAGAATGTTCAAATGCATATATTTCACCCTCCCATCAAATTTAAGTTGCAACAAGAATTGTAAAATATTTCTAGGAGGTTTGGGAGGTAGAGTACCAGAAAAACATCTCCATAAAGGGATATGGGATGGAGCCATTAGTAAATCAAAACAAAAATTAACATTAATGACTCCACATGCTCAGCTTGTCATCTGACCCTCGTTCTAGCGCTATTTATGTTGATGGGTCCAAATGACCTGTCAAGTAGGTAAGTAAGAACACTCGATGGTAGGTCCCAGTTAGACCTACTCTCGTTTGGTGTAGTGTTTTCGATGAGTATAAGGGCCTCGTTGTAGCTCATAATTAAAAGAATAAAAAGGGGAAAGACAATGGACTGCCCCCAAAGAGTTTTAATTAATCTTTATACTAGTTTAACTGAAAGACAACTAATATAATCTAACTAATTATAACCTATCCGAGGATAAAAACTAAAAGAGTGAGTACAATGAGAGATAATATCATCAAAATACAAAATAATTCATGTATGATAATCATAAGTGATAGAAATAATGTTGCAAATACACAAACAATTATTTGTTCAATGCATTCACAACATTATTTCTTTACTCATAAGGAAACATATGTCAACATGTGCAACTAAAATAAGTGAAGAAATAGTTCATACAACAGATTTCTATGCAACTCAATACAAAGACAAATGCACAAAGAATAGTCTCCTGCAAATCCAACAAAATCACATATTTCCATAATGCGCCTTTCTCTTTAGTAACTCATAAGTAATAGTATTGCATTTCAGTACAAATGGAAAAAGTCCCCTCCTTACATTCAATGAGCTCACTTTTATAAAAACTAGAGAGGCTCTTCAGATCTAGCAGTCGTTTTGTTCATTTCCCTTCGTTTTTTCCTTTTTATATTCCAAATTTCTTTTTCAATCTTGAAAATATAGATGTGGGAGTTACATTCACCCTATGGCAGTTTACAAGTGATATTTATTCAAAAAATATTATTCACTCAACTTATTGGTGTCGTCTTCTGTCCCTCAAAATGTTCTGGGTGTTTCTTGTGTTTTCATGTTGATTAATATATTATGATCTTCTTATCCTTTGTTTCCTCTTTCCATTGAGCTATTAGTGGTCTAATTTTGAATCCTATATCTTGAAATATGACTATTAGAATTCTCCATAGTCCATTCTTCAACTGTAATATGGTTTCTTCTATGTTTTGATTTTTCGAACAATTTCCACTCAGTATTTGCTAGCACTTGTTATCCCATCATGTTTTTCACTCTTTCTTCTTTCCATAGATCCATCTCGGGCATGATTTTGTTGCCCATAGCTTTGGGTATGGTGTCTTGAAGTTTGCATAGTCATTTCTACCTGCAAATCTGTCGTCTATTGTTTTCTGCATTTTATCACATCTTTTGTCACATGTATGACCTAGAGACCTTTTTCGTTGCATTCCTCTATCTGATAGCTTCCAACAGGGTATCATCAACCCAATTCTGACACATGTAGCTCAAGTTATGTTTGTTTAAAAAACATCGCTCAATAGTTAGCGATCAAGACGTTGGGTGAATCTGGACCGTTGGTCCTCAACCTGCAAAAATAAATCCCACATGCATAAGAGAGTTCAACACTTAGAAATTTAAATTATTAAACCCCTAGAGATAGTTTGAATAAGAACTTGGGTGGGCATGGGACCTCTGGATTCTAGTATAATTTTAACTAATTTTCCCTTTTTAAAATTAGGAAAATAATTAAAAAACAAAATAAATAAAATAACAAAATTATTTACATTAATCTACATTATTTTACAATTATTAACAAAGATAATAAAAGTACCCCTATTCTACAAAGAAAATTAAAATTAAGTTAATCTAATTAACCTCGTTAATGTAAAATAAAAATTACTAAAATTAAAACTAATAAAATAATAATTACCCTATCCCCCTTTGGAATTGATCATGTGACCTCCAAAGAGGAAACACAAGTTCTTAACCATTAGGCCCATTGAAGTTGTTTTCTCCTCTTATCTACGTTAAACTAGTAATCAATGAAAATTAATAAATGAAAATAAAAAATAAAATAAAATTAAATAGATAAACAAAATAAAAATAAAATAAAACAAAATAAATAATAGATAAATAAATAAAAAATAAATTGTAATAAATAAAATGAATAAATAAAAATAAAACAAAATACAATAATAATAATAGTAATAATAATATAATATTTCCCCCTCCCCCACCCTATTGGACATATTCCATATGATAATTATGAGTTCCTTGTCGTCATGAGGTTGTGTACTTACACTCCATCCCTCACACCACTCCACACCCCCAACTATGACAAGCTCACTTTCTAGTCCCGACGAAGGTCATATTCCCAATGACATAGGCCTTTACGAGTATAAAGAATATAAAATTGCATTTGTGATGCATGTACTTCTTCCCAAAATTAAGTATTAGAATATCCTTCCCATTTAAACATTAAAATTTAAAATAATACATTTTTTGAGTGTATGGTCGTCGTCATCGGGATTGGTATGTGAAAGTAAAAACGTTAATCCTAGTAACTTCTGTGACGATGACCTTCATCTCTCCAAATGAATATTATATAATATCAAACACCCTCTTCCAAAATTGTTATTAAATGTGTGGTCATCATGGTATTCAGTGGTTGGTAGGTTGGTCTTGGTAAATGGAACTTGCCGACGGTAAATCTCGATGATGATGTAACACTCTCGACGACCCGATTTTGTGATCTCTTCCTGATGATTTAACAAAAACATTAAACCAACCCCCACCTTTGTGCACACTCTTCAACGAATATTATTATAATAATTTTTTGAAATAATATTAAATGTGTCTGGTTTGTAGGGTTAATCGTCATCGGCGAAGTTTGGTTAGGAGGTGAATGGTAAATTTGGGTAAAGTAAGTCCTGACGACATGGGTTGGGATTCCCATGGGATTTAAACCTTAATAAGATAATCCTCCCATAAAATGTTATCATAATGCAGGGTGGTTGGTTGGTTTTTGTCGCCATGGTAGGTGGTAACTCTTTTTACATGGTAGATGTTGATGACGAAGTCCTCATGAACTCTATCATGAGCTTGGCTTAAGGTCTAATTAAAATTTATATCACAATAAAATATAATTACATTATATTATATTATATCAAAGTTTCAAAGCATTACACTATATTATATTATATTATATTTGGGAATAAGATTTCTTTTACTATGTGATGTTATTTCCATGCCATTTGGGAGGGGAGGAAGAAATTCCTAGAAAATAGGAAATCCTAGAAAATATGAAGGCCTTCCTAAAATTAAGGACGTGTGTTGTGATTGTTGATTTTTCATGGGAAATGTTATAAGGTACATGTGAGTGTTAATAGGGATGGACCTCAGATAGTACGTTAGATTTTGGTGGGTTAGGGAGAAACTAAAAAAATAAAATGAAAACTAAATAAAAAAGAAAAAAAATGGAATTAAATTCAAAATGAAAAAAATAAAATAAACAAAAATGAAAATTTGATTTGTTTTTTCTCTTTTTAGTTTTTACGTTCATATATGAGAAAAAGGATGTACACGTTAAATGGTTAAATTTTTAGTTCATTTAACATAAATGGTTTTCTTGCGTAGAAATAAATTTACCCCATGTGAAATAAATGTTTAATGTGAATTAGTTTTCCCCCATATAAAAGTAAATACCTGTAGTATTTCTAGGGAAAAAACCATGGGCAATACCATGTGTTTTTTTCAAAACCATGGGAAAAAGAATATAAATAAAATAAATAAATAAATTAAAACAAAAATGAAATAAAATAAAAATATATACAAAAAATATGTACAAGTTAAAAAAATTAAGCCCAAATTATACAAGTCAAGGTTCCATGCCCCCTCAGGGTTCTGCACCTAGGGTTCAAAATTTAGAAAAATGTATATAAGGTAGGCTTTAAGAAACCAAGAATCATGGAGAGGAGCGATGCCATATAGTGATGAAGGATGTGGCGATTAAGTTGTGACTGAGGGAAAACGATGGAGGTGAAGTATATGACACTTTTTGTGACGATTTAATGCCACAAGTAGCGACAAGTGGAAATAGGACATTGAATTCAACCAAGTGCACATCACAGGTTATTGCACTCAATATGCACATCTCATAGGGAGAACATACTTAGATCCTGAAGAGCAAGAATCAATCAGGTCAGTGAAAAGGTACTTACATCAGACCATCATGCATGCGAGAGATAACAAACAAGAAACATGAGATTAAACAAAAAGGACTCACAATCAAGAGTATGAATGGGGTTTTGGCAATAGGTAAGACCAAAAAGGACTCGGTATAGATCAGTCTAAAAAGGTTCAGGGACAGGCTTGTGTGAAAGGTGACCCCGACAACCTTGGGGGATTCAGACCTCGAGGAAACTGCAAGCTGAGGTAATCAACTTCCCAATAAGGAGAATAATGGTATTAATCAAGGTCAATGTGACATCCCCAAAAATAAATTATTTTTGAATTAGAAATTTCTTAGGAAAATTATTCTCTTTTTGGCAAATTCGAATTTGCAATTTTTTTGCCATTTATGGCAATTTTGAATTTCGAATTTGGTTAATTGTAATTAATGATTATGACTGTTGGGAAGAAATCTGATATGACTCAACTAACTACTTGACTATGACACTTGTATGAAACAAAACATTTTATATTTATTGCAGGAGGACAAATGGAACAACCATGTTGAAATCAACTGACCATGACTCCATGAGTGGGGAACATGTTGGAACTACCTCAAGGATGATGGTTACAAGTGGAACATTAATAATTTGGCCATTGGAAGCCCCTGAAAATCAGAGATTTAGAAAGCTGCGAAAATTCCCAAGGGAGGGTAAAGACCTAGGCAAAAATAAATTTTGGATATATAGCATATGTGAGGAGGTAGGACACTGCCTAGTATGCTGGGGAAAAATACTATCGATTGCTTGCTGTTATGAACACTATTGGTTGAGTGTGAGGCAAGGAGAAGATTTATGGAGTGGAACAACATTGCTAAGGAGGATTTCTGAGTTAGCCATCATGGATTCATGGTTAGGCTAGGGGGTGAACAGGTCAAGTGATTTGGTTGCCTTGTTCTAAGGTTGGGAGGAACACGGTTGTTCCATTTGTTATTCAAAAACTTTTCTTAGATATGTCTACTTTCTCCTTCTCTGTTTACATGTCATGATGAATTATTTGTTGATGGAAATTTATATCTGATTTAGATATACGCGAGATGTTCTGCTAGTTAATTTTGAAGAAAACTATAACTGTAATTTTATGGATCTTACCCCATTAATTATGTTAGGGATCTTGCTTCCAGTTCAATACATGTTGTACATTTGATTTTTCTATTAGTAATCACCATTGGAGATAAATCTGGATATGTCAAACATTTCATACCCATATTACATATACATATATATATCCCTGTGAGTTACCTCTTATTCGAGGGAAGTACCCTATCTATTTGAAATTACTGTTGTAAATGGTTATAGTGTAATAGGAGACAACTATGCATAAAAGTACCCAATATGTGTGTGTGTGTGTGTGTGTGTGTGTGTGTGT
>ML779504.1:267092-301345 GCA_009831015.1 Picea engelmannii | reverse complement strand
TATATATATATATATATATATATATATATATATATATATATATATATATATATATATATATATAACACAAAATGTCTGTTCGATTTACAAAGTACAAAACTCAGAATTTTATAAGTCCCTTTTCATACAATGCATAATTGTAATTTGGACTACACGAACATTTGAAATTGAATATACAATTTAAGATGACAACAACTGCAAATAAACTGCAAGTTAGGATGAGACTAGAGTGGCGAAAGGATTTGAATAAAAGCATCCAACAATCATTACATTATTTCAATTAGACAGAAGAAAGTTCTATAGAGTAATCTTCGAAGGATTCTTTACACATAACAGTCGGACCAGAAAGTCAAGAGTATAATTGGGGAATCCCCTCTTTCCAACCACTATAGGAAATTGAACGAAGCTATACTGAACATCTATAAATCAAGAGAGAAACTGCGACCTTCATTGTTTTGAACTCCGGAAGGGTTTACAAAGGGAACTCAAATACCTTTTGCGTTGAAGACAAGAACAAAACATCCTATATCTTTGCGCATACAGAAGCCCTGAAAGAGTTATAACTTAAAAAGATTATCATTTATATGAAATAAAGGAAAAAGGAACACCAACATAATGATAGTGGTTAAAATGCTAAGTGGCACTCAACTTGTGACTCGCAGGCTAGTGATTTTGTTTTCCTTTCCCCTTGTCGCTTCTGGCTGGACAGATGCCCGGGCCGAGGGTGGATGGTGTGATAACTCCCTGATGGGTACCCTCACATCAACAGGGCCCATCATTAGTGATTTATACCAATTCTTGAAATGAATAAAACCTACAAGAAAGAAATATTTACACAGAAGCCAGCGATCTTATTGAAATGCAGTAATCAACAATATTAGGTTTCTTTTAATACATAATGGTACCAAACATATTGTGCGACATAGTATAAATGTTTCATATAGAATCAAGACTATACCTAACTGATTGATTCTAAATCTTTTAGAACCAATTTGCATAGAGTAGTTATAAATAAAAAATCAATATAGATATATCCCTTCTATTGAATCCAATGGACAGACCACGATAAAGGTAGAAACTACTAAAGTACAGGTTCTGATGTACCATAGGATATCATTTCTAAATTGTTCAAAATCACAGAGGTCATATTTTCTTTTGACGACAACCAAAAATACTTTAGACATAAATAAAATAATATATGTGAGGGAACCAACTGAAATTCGATAAACTATAGAAGTAGGGGTTCACCCATGTACAAAAGAAAATTACATTAGTATACAACAAACCTTTCCTTTTTGAGAGAAAATTCTCACATAGTCTCATGAATTTAACTTCAGGCCTCGACTTATGAAATGTAAGAATAACATTAGCTGAAGGTTATGAAGCCTTAGGATTTACAACACAGAAAAGTGATATAAATGCATTCTTGGGGATGTCGTTATCGTAGAAAGGTCGAGGAAGGAATGACCTAACAGTACCTCCTCTACAGACACAGAGACAACCAGAAATATTTATAGAGGAATAGAAATAAGGGAAGTTTTGAGCGTAAAGAAAATGGGTAAGAGAAGTTACAAAATGAAACATTTTCCCAAAGAACCACCTCATTATTTGACCAGAGTAATATGTTAAAGACTTACCAGGGGAAATAGAGTCACACTATTTGTTTGTTGGTTAAACGAATCTCCATGATCATCAGTCCCCACTGCTAAAGAAGTAATACATAGAGTCGTTCGTAAAATATCACAATGAAAACCATAAACACAAACAAAAACCCGAGTAGGAACCTTACCTACAAGGTTAAATGTTGAAGGTACGAAGGACGGTCTAACCATGTGACGAAGCTGAGTTGGCGTGACTGGGATGGAGGAAGGGCCAGGTAAGAGCATTGTAACTCACACACACAGGTTCACCATTTAAAACATTAGATGAAGAGCCTTAACTTCCTTTTGATAGAGATCCAATCACTCACATCAAGATTTAATCAAAAATTAAATGATTTCATCCGAGATTCGACAAGTTAGTACACGTACACGACAATTATTTTGTTATAGTTAACTTAAAGTTCGAGAGAAGACTCGTTAGAACTTCGTTTGGTTAAGTCTAAATAGCTCAAGTTCTCGTTACTTAAACTCTGCGAGGCAATGGAACGCTAATATTTTTTTACTTGGATATTCATAAAGGGAACCCATCAGAAATCGAAAGCATGAATAGTAAGGCTAAACACATTTCTGCTAAGCCTTTCCTTTTAAACTGTGGGTATAGAACCTTACCCATGGCCATATATATATGTGTGTGTGTGTGTGTGTGTGTGTGTATAAATATATGTATGATAAGAAAATGTTCGTTTCAAATGGTTAGATTAAATTTTATTGCGCACAACCTATAGTAATCTCTTACGTAAATCTAGACTAGTAATGTAAGTCCTAAGCATAGTCTATGGTATAGATATGATGTACATAGATGAGTAAGTTAGAGAGTAAAAGGGGAATTTACTAAAATTCCTGGAGAATTAACCTTATAGGTTTCTATAGTAAGAAAGATAGACATGCATGTAAGTGGCATCATGCATTAGGACCAATATAAATGTTGTCATAAAAATTTTATAACAGTAATGAAGGATTTCTTCCATCTAACGATATATATATATATATATATATAAAGTGTAATTGGAGATTTAAGCCTCATAGATTTATTTATTTTATGAAAAATTTGAGGTACATTATAGTCAAGGTTGTGGAAAAGGATCAAGACATTCCCCCACATGCATCTCAATATTGGAGCGGTCACACGAACAAAGTGTTCCTTCAAACCTGGTCCTACAAAACAAGAAAATGATATCATTCATGTGCTTAAAAGGAGACTCATCAATATATCATAAATATTATATTTCCTACCTTTAAGCCAATTCATAGATAAGCATTAGGTTATTCAACAATCAATCATGGGTGGCTATAGATATGTGTCTGGGTACTATACGTACCAAGTTTCAACTTAGAAGAAGGATTAACAATTATGCGATTTATACTTAGAGTTCGAAACAAGAGATTAATATATACATGAGGAAGTATAAAAGTTGAAGATATTAAGCATAAAATGCCAACAAGAGGGTGAAAATTTTGAATTAGTCAATTAGAAAATAATCAATAGTAAACTCATTCAAGACATGGAATAGAACACCAAAGCTTGCATCCACACAGGATCATCAAGCACTTTGGAATCAACAAAAATTATGAAGATAACATATCAATTTCATAATACAAATGTCAATGAAACATCAAAGTTCAAGAAGCATCATGAAGACATTTGAAATCATAGGAGAAAAAGGGAATGATCAACACCCATCAAGGATAATCATCAATCAAGATTAACCCCCCAAATCCCTCAAGGTAGGAAAATAAATAGTATTAGTCTCAAGTAGTAGAGGATTAGGCAGTAAGATTGAAATTTTAGTAGGGGGGCCTTTCCTTTCGCTTATGAAAGAAAAATTAAAGGGGGGTTGTTGTGGTCACAACAAAGTGGTTGCAACAATTTTTTTTTGTGGTTATGTTGACTCAGTGGAGGTGGAGTGGTCCATATTGGAGTAAACTGAGCAGAAATGTTCATGTAATTAGCATTGTTAAAGAAGTTGTGGTGGTGTTTGGATTATCTTGGCTTGTAGGAAGGTGATGTTTGATTCATTGGTAAAGGTATCCAAAAATTGATGTCAAGGTGGAGATTGTTGGGTTTTGACAACACATACCCATGCAATTACATTTGTGGTCAGTTTCTCAAGTGTTTGGCCTTCCATGTGCCTGGAAACACTTTAGTTTTTTTTGTTTAAATGTTGAACCCCTTGAGGTGTTTCGACAAGATTTGTAACCATTTCTCCATTGGCTGAGAAATAAGAATATCATTTCGCCCATTTCATGTGTGTGTTGTTCATGATGATTATATTTTACTCTTTCATTGCTTATTAATCACTTGCTTGTAGGCTAGTTTCCTAAGACATAGGAGCTCACTTGATATTTTTTGTCTCTTCAATGTTGTAGAAAGCACTAGCCTACATTCCTTCCTTTGTGGATGGCTCCACATTTGGATAAATTCTATTTGTCAACGTTTTGACTTTGACTTTGCTTCTATTTTTGGAATCAGTGGAATTAAATGAAGGAATGAGTAGCAAGGCCATAAATAAACTTCAAACAAGATAAATTAAGATACTTCATGCATGTTTCCTACCTGGAAGAGTATCATTAAGTTTGGTGGTTCCCTAAAGAATGATTCCATACATTGCAAGATAGGGAAGGTGCTTCCAAATACAAAGGTGATTGGATGTTCACATTAATAATAGAAAGTAGTGAATCTACTTGGGAGTAGCAAGAGAAAAGGTCTTAATATCAACTCTCTCTAGAATAATTTAAAGATACATATATCATCAAAAGAGGCACTAGTTGAGTGATAATTTTTATGCTTGTCAGCATCCAATTTTTGTTGGGACCCTTACCTAAAGTCACTATTGTCATGTACAAAGGTCATGGTAGGAGTGGCCATCATCCTCTCCATTGGTGAGCTGGAGGTATTTTTAGAATGAGACAAGAATAAGGCTCTAGAACTATGAAATGTTAAATATAAACTACAGGAATGTTCCTACGATCTTATAAAACCCCCAAGCACCCCTAAAAAGGTCAAGATAGAAGAAAATCTAGGAAATTGTGTTTTTTTGACAATGTGAGGCTTGGTGTTAAATTTGGGATTGGTAATTCATGCCATATTAATCGACATTTCACCCCGTAGTGTCTTGGATATAAGGTTTTGGAATTTTTGGTTTAGTTTGTAGAGGTTCAAGCAATTTGATGAAAGGGATGGAAGGGACTAGGATCATATTAAATTGTAAATTTTATATGGGAAGGTGGAAGCCAAAGTATGAAAATGTGGAGAATTTTTAAGAGGATATTATTTTCAACAAGATGAAGAGTGTTGAGAAAGGAATCCAATGCAAGTACCTTTCCTCTTTTAAGGATCAAATGCATTTTTTTACGGAAAACAAAAATCTAGTTTACAGTGACAATGCCGATCAAAACTATGGAAATACATTTTCCATTACTAATAGTGTGTCCAATGTTGCCAACACTTATTATGTCGATGATTCTGCAAATGGGTTCCATGACATAAAAATTGGTTATCTTCTTGAATTGATGTATGACTAACTAGGTATACCTTGAAGCCCAAGTCACTCACAGTTCGTTAGTAACAACATTTTTGATAGCCTTGCTACCAATATCTTTGAGAATTACTGGAAGCAAGGGATGAGTAGTTACTGGACATTTATTGGTATGGAAACGTAGAAGAACAATATGCTTTTGATTTTGGAATCCTGGTAAGTCATCCCACTAGGAAAAATGAGGGACAATCATTGTACTTCAAATTGTTGTCAATGGAGAATATGAATCTTCATATCTAGGGTATCTAGTTGTAGGCTTTGAGAATCCATGGTATCCATAAACCTCTACCTTAAATCCAATAGCTGGTTCTTCCCATCAAGAAATACCTTTGTCTCTATGAATGAGTTCCATATCTCTAGCCAAGTTCCTTATAATGCATAGGGTTAGGCTATTGGATCTTTTTGTGTATTAATAGACGTCATGTAGTATATCACCCTTTCTAATAGAAACAATAGCTTGGAATAGTATTAATAACTCTTTTTTAAGTGGCAACATGTGTTCTTACTCCTTGGTATTATCTAATTATACAAATGGTCAATCTTGGGTAAGAGCGTTTAGATAAAATGCATATAGACTTATCTCTAATTGTAATGCCTACAACTTCCCTTTAGAAATATTGATACTATTAGAAATAATATTAAGAAGTGCCTAAAATCCTAAACATAAAGGAAGGATAGATTTTTTTGAAATAGTTCAAATATTTAACATGCACAAGGTAAAAAATAGTAGTCAAGTTCTCATTTACAAGGAATAACTAGCTATGCATGAGATTCACCATCGCCCTTCCTTGTTTAGATTGGTATCACAAGAAAGTCCCCCCTTATTATTAATATCAGTACTAATAATCTCTTTATTATCTCAATGTTATTGCACTAGTAGCTCCCAATGAGGGAAGAAGCATATCATACTATACTTTGTCTAGTTATTAATGACACAATTTTCTTCATCAAAATTACACTTAGTGTGTATCTTTTTTTTTATAATCAATGCTAGTATATAACTATTCTTCAAATTTGTAAGAACTCTAATAAGAACCACATGCCTACGCATTTTTCATATTTGCAACAATTTTAACTCCGATATGTTTCTTCATCTACATTATCCAATGCTTAAGATGTTGGGATGTATACCATTGAACACCAACAATATATGCTCACCAGGGAATAATACAATGGTTGTATTTGTTCATGAGAAAATAATACTATGCTTGTATTTGTTCATGAGAGAATAGTACATTGGTGTTGAATACAATAGCATGAGTTTATCCTAGATTTTTATTTATTTTTATATAGACAAGGATGCTCAAAAGGACAAGCAAACAAGAGAAAACAGGGTCGGCCTAATAATAAATGGGCCACATATGCAATGTGTTAAAATGTATATAGAGATCATGTAGTCATTATTGAGGACATGTGAATTGTGATGTATGAATGTATCTGGGTATTTGGAGGAGGTTCATCTATTATTTAAGGAGTTATTGTGTAACATATCTCTCTTATCTATCTTGGAGTTGTGCTCCACGATCACATTAGTGTACATGGTGTGTACTTTTGGTTTACTCTGATATGTTAAACATTTGGTTCATAACATGATTTTAACTAATTAATAAAATATTGAGTGTCCCGACCAAATTTAAGAGTAAAGTTGTTTTGCCAAAGAAAGGCAGTAGTCAATCTGCATTAAATGGTGACATCGAATGGAAGGTGTGAGTTCATGGATAAGAACATTAAATTTATCTATAATTTATTTTATGCATTTGTAATTTTTAAATGAATGCTTTTAGTGAAAACTAGATTTACACATTGATTCACCAAACTATGCTATGATAGCAGGTTATCCCACTCCCAAGGTCCTATGTGGGGAAATGATGACAAATTTTGACATTATATTTAAACAATGATTCACCATTCCATTGCTCTTACTATTTAACACTACTTGTAACACAATACACACTAGAACACAAAACTTCTTACATGTTTATGTGTGCTAAAATAAATATTGTAGATCAAGGAAACCACATGCCACTAGCCGAATAACAACATCACTGACCTTTTCTCTGTTCACACCTATGTTATCTTCACTATAGTGCATGGACATCAAGTGTCTGATAGAATTGTACATTTAACCCCACCGTAGCATTGATTATCATTCCCTTTCATCATAGGAGCTCACTTGATCTTTTTTTTTTATCTCTTCAATATTGTAGAAAACATTAGCCTACATGCTTGCCTTTGTGGCTGGCTCCACATTTGGATAAATTGAAATGGGTGATTTTGTATCTCAGTCTTTTGACTTTTCCTTTGCTTCTAATTTTGGCATCAATGGAACTAAATGAATAAATGAGTAGCGAGGTCATAGATCAACTTAAAATAAGATCAATTAAGATACTTCATGCATGTTTCCTACTTGGAAGAGTTACATTAGCTCTGGTGGTTCCATAAAGAATGATTCCATGCATTGCAAGATAGGGAAGGTTCTTCCAAATCCAAAGGTGATTGGATGTTCACATTAATAACAAAAAGAAGTGAATCTAGTTGGGAGTAGCAAGAGATAAGGTATTCATATCAATTCTCTTTGGAATAATTTAAAGATACTTTTTTCATCAAAGAGACACTAGTTCATTACTAATGCTTATGCTTCTTATATCTATATATTTTATGACATCCAATTTTTGTTGGGACCCTTACCTGAAGTTGCTATTGTTATGGACAAAGGTCATGGTAGTATTGGTGGGAGTGGTCATCATCCTCTCTATTGGTGAGGTGGGGGTTCTTTAAGAATGAGATAAGTATAAGGATACAACACTAAGAGATGTTAAATGTAAACCATAGGACTATGCCTACCCTCTCAAAAAACCCTCCAAACTCCCCTACAAAGGTCAAGATAACAGAGAATCTTGAAAATTATGTTTTTTTGTTTATGTGGGGCATGGTGTTAAATTTGGGCCTAGTAATCTGTGCCATACTAATATACATTTCTTGTTGCATTGTCATGGCTATAGGGTTTTGGAATTTTTGGTTTAGTATGTTGAGTTTCAAGTGATTTGATGAAAGGGGAGGAAGGGAGTAGGAGCGGATTGTATTCTAAATTTTATATGGGAAGGGGGAACTTGAAGGATGAGCATGTGGATAATTTTGAAGAGGATATTATTTTCAACATGATGAAGAATATTGAGAAAGGAAGCCAGTGCAAGTACCTTTCCTCTTTTGGGGACTGACTGCATTGTTTTATGGAAAGCAATGATCTAGTTTGCAATGACAATGCCAATGAAAACTATGGCATTAGGATTTTCATTTCCAATAGTGTGTCCAATGTCATGGAAAATGCTTAAGTTGATGAGTATGTAAATGGGTTCCATGATATAAAAATTGGTTATATTCTTAAATCCATGGATGACTAACTAGGTATACATTGAAGCCCAAGTAACTTGCAGCTAATGAGTAACAACATTTTTGACCACCTTGCTCCCAATATATTTGAGAATTACCTAGAAGCGATGGATGAGCATCTATTGGAGCATTATTGGTATGGAAACATATAAGAACAAGATTCTTTTGATTTTGAAATCCCGATAAGTCATCCCACTAGGAAAAATGAGTGAAAACCATTGTACTTCAATTTTTTTTCAATGGAGAATATGAATCATCATCACTAGGGTATCTAGTTGTAGGGTTTGAGAATCCATGGTATCCATCAACCTCTACCTTAAATACAATAAATAGTGCTTCCCATCAATAAATTCCTTTGTCCCTATGAACGAGTTCCATATCTCTCGCCAAGTTCCTTATAGCGCATAGGGATAGGCCATTGGAGCTTTGTGTGTATTAGTATAACTCATGTAGTATCTCACCCTTTATAATAGAAACAATAACTTGGAATAGTAGTAACAACTCTTTTATAAGTAGCAACATGTGTTCTTACTCCTTTGTATTAGCCAATTATACATATGGTGAACCCCATGTAAGAGCGTTTAGATACAATTCCTATAGTCTTATCTGCAGTTGTAATCCGTACAACTTCCCTTCATAGAGATTGATACTATTAGAAGGAATATTAAGAAGTGCCTAAAATGCTAGACATAAAGGAAGGCTAGACATTTTTGAAATATTTGAAATATTTAACATTCATAAGGTAAAAAATAGTAGTTGAGTTCTCATTTACAAGGAAGAGCTAGCTATGCATGAGATTTACCATTGTCCTTCCATGTTTATCTTGGTATCACAACCAAGTCCCCCTTTATTATTAATATTAGTACTAATAATATCTTTGTTACCTCTATGTTATTGCACAAGTAGCTCCCAATGGGGGAGGAAGGAAATCATACTACACTTTGTCTAGTTATTAATGGCACAATTTGCTTCATCAAAATTACATGCATGTGTATCTTATTTTTCACAATCATTACTAGTATATAACTTTTCTTCAAAATTTTAAGAGCTCTAATAAACACCACATGCATACCCATTTTTCATATTTGCAACAATTGTAACTCAGGCATGTTTATTCTTTTTCGTTCTTCAGTGCTTAAGGTGTTGGGTTTTGTATCATTGAATGCCAACAAGCTATGTTCACTAGAGCATAATACAATGGTTTTATTTTTTCACCAAAGCATAATACAATGGTGTTGAATACAATAACATGAGTTTAGCCTAGATTTTTATTTTCTTTTTTTAGATAGGGATGCTTAAAAGGACAACCAAATGAAAGAAAATATAAAGGAGAGAATTCGATGCATGAGTAGAGAGACCAATGGCTGAGTTAGGTTTGTGACTTCCTTAGCTTAGGTAATACTAGGGCCTTTTAGGAATAAGAACTAGAGATGGCAGGGCCCATAACTATTTCTCTCATTATGGACTAGGAAGAGAACAAGAACCAAGAGGAAGAACTAGAGTTTGTAGAACCAATAACTAGACACATAAAATATAAGAAATATCATGTATTGGAAGAATTTAGATGACACCAACAGACACCACCTTAGCCCAAGGTTCAAGTACAACCTCGTCTTCATTTAGATATTTCATTAATTCACGTCGTACCAAACAATTCATGTTGGAACATAATTATGTCACACCATGGATGAGTAATACGATTTGTTAATTTTCTTTTTTTTAATAATTTTGCAAGTTTGAGAAATATGCCAAATATTTCACCTTTCGCCAGACCATATTTAGTCACATAATTGTGGATGGACCAATAAAAAAATGTGAAAATTTAACATTGTTAAAAGAAAACCAAATATTTAAATAATAATTCAAAATAATAATTGTTTTTCTCTAAATATTGGAAAAGTAAATTGTTTTAAGGAACTTGATATGAAATCAAAGAAAGTGAACTTTGCACCAAAATTTATAATTATTGGTGATGTAGGCAAAATATATATATATATATATATATATATATATATATAACCCTTAGAATTAGGTTAGGTACAAACATTGTTCCCCAGGAAGGAAAACACTGGCTTGAGGAACAATGAACCCGAGAGGCTGGGAGAACTAAAGCGAGGCTTGACGAACTAACACGTGGCTGGTCGAATTAGGCGAGAACGTGTGGCTGGCTAGAGAGAGTTGGCTATAACGTGAGGCAAGGAAATAGCTTAATCCTACGAATTTCAACCCCCCCGAAAAGGAGCAAGGTTAACGGAATGATTTACCCCCGGACGGGGCGGGTGAGGCAAGGAAATGGCTAGATTAAAACAACGGCGAAGTCAGCTGCTTGATGAACCGTAAGTTAGCTGCTTGATGAACCGGCTAGACAATGGCTAGACGTGAAGGAGCACACCGATCCACCCGATCCGATTCTAGATTGATAACCGATTGCTTCCATCTAGAACCAATCGAGTCTACCTCCTCTCCCTTTTTAACTACAAGAGACAGAACACCAAAAACCACGGAACTATACCAACCGGCCCACCAACACCTAGAATTAGAAAATGTTTGTACCTAACCTAATTCTAAGGGTTATATATATATATATATAACCCTTAGAATTAGGTTAGGTACAAACATTTTCTAATTCTTGGTGATGTAGGCAAAAACATATATATTTTTAATATAAATAACCCTTAGAATTAGGTTAGGTACAAACATTTTCTAATTAAAAGTGGATAAAATGTTATTAAAACTCTCAAATACCAATTTCACAATATAAATATGTTAGAATAATAACAAGAGTGAATTGGTATGTATTAGAAACAATGTGCTCAAATTATCATTTTTATTAATTTTCTTTTAATATTACTAAACAAATTATCATTTAAGAATTTATGTTGCATTTTCTTTTAATATTACTAAACAAATTATCATTTTTATTAATTTTGTTGGACACATAATCCTTCTTGGTTGCATTACTTGTAATTGTAATGTAAATATGAAGAGTCGTAGGTGATAGGAATGATCCCCTGTTGGGGAAGTCTAAGAGGACCACTTAATTATGTATATATGCACCTATCATATTAATGGAAAGACACCCATGGAGTTATGATTTCTGTCCTCTAAGCCTGACAGTGGTATCAAATCAAATAGTAACTCCATGAGTGTTTCTTCTCTAGTGCAGAAAATGCCCTCTTCCATCTCTGCCTTCACAGTCTGACTCTGTGGGGATTCTCTCTGCCATATTCCCTCGGGCATTAGGTGATAAGCCCTAAATAATGGAAATTACCCCTTAATTGGGGCATATTACATAAGTAATGTTATTTTATTTATGTTGGATTGAGTCCATTAATTGTAATTGTAACTCCTAGTATCGTATATATACCAAAGAGACCTTTTCATTTGGAATAATCTTGTATTTGGAAATTTATGTGGTGTATAAGGAGGTTCCCCCTCGAAGAGGATTATTATCTGAAATTATCTATTTTTCAAGGCATTGAGTACTTATTATGAGTTTTTTTATGCTATTTTGATATTCGGTTCTTAACATTTGGTATCAGAGCTCAAGGTCTTAGGGTTTTACTGCTACTTCTGAGACACCTTGTAGTTTTTTCTATAACTTGTTTTATAAAATGTTTCAGAAGGAACCTCTTGGATTGTATTTATTAGACGAATAAAGGTATGTGGGGTTCAAATTTCATCTCCTGAGGTCTTATACTTTCGTAGATATAGCCTATGTAAGATAGGGTTTTGGAATCATCCTGAATTTAGAGATCCCGTAATTTTTGCTATAAATTTTTTTATGTAACGTTTCAGACCCTGAAACCTAGAGGATATTCATAAAAATTATCATGGTAGTTGTGATAAAATGTTTCTCTTCGAGGTCATCCTACTTTTGTAGATACACCCTGTGCAAGATAGGGTATCTGACTAGTCATATTAACTAGTCTCAAACAAGTCTTTCGGGTAAAAAAATGATATCTTCTTCAGTGAATATCGAAATTAAGTGAGACCAGTTGCATTGGATAGTGGAAAGTTTGTAGTATTTATGGTACAAGTTTTAGAATCAAATACAATATATTGTTCTCTTGGCACTCTTTACAAGTACTTTCTCCTGGAAGGGACAAAACTCAGCAAGGTGTGGGGAAGTTACCATAACTTCCACTTGGCACATCCAATTTTGATCAGACCTATGGAATTAAAGAGAAGACATATCAAAGAAATAAATATATATATATATATATATATATATATATATATATATATATATATATATAGACCCAAAAGGGACGAAATATTGGATATACAACAGAGGAAAGATCGTCTAGCAGAAAAATCTAGAAATCAAGGTTTAAAAGTGATACTTGGCCAACATGCCACCAAAGAAGGGAACTTCTACACCAAAAACGCCTCTAGATAGTCATACTTGGATTGTTGATGAAGGTGAAGGAATGGGCAGGGACATAAATGATTTAGAAAAGAAGACAATAACAAAATATGAAATACAAGGGATGATGGATTCAACTGAAGCTAATTTGGAGGCAATAATGGATACTAAGATGGATGGTTTAAAAAGGGAGATCATGGAAGGATTGAAAATTTTCCTAATAGAGAGGCCACTTGAAAATGAAAATGCATCCCATGAAATTCATGATGAGGACACAAGGAAGATGAATCAAGACTGGAAAAACTCCAACTTTGGGTTGAAGACCAACCACTTTCCTAAGATTGATATGAGGAAGTTTGATGGAAAAGATCCAATCGCATGGATACTTCAGATGGAGCAATTCTTTGATCTACATGATGTGCCACGTACACAAAAGGTATGAATTTATTCTTTATATTTAGAACCCAATCAATTTGTGTGGTATCGATGGATTTTTTCTCGGAAATCACTCGTCAAGTGGAAAATTTTCATGGAATAAATGTTTGCACACTATGAGGACACAAGGAGCAATAGCTTCTTTAGCCAATTGATAAATATCAAGCAAAAGGGTTCAGTTGCGGAGCACATTGAGAACTTCCAAAGATTGAATATATAGATAATAGATACTCCAGATGAGCACTTGATTGATGTATTCATAAGAACTTTAAAGAATAACATTCAACATGAGGTTTTCCTTTGGGAGTCCAAATCATTGGAGAATGCATAAGGGTGGAGAGAAATGTTGAAAATAAGAGGTTTATTTCGATAACTAGAGATCAAAAAGAAAAGGCCAAATTACATATTGTATGAGATTATGGTATGATTGATATTCGAGTGGAGATACCATATGATGCTAAAGCGTAATTACATATATAATAGAAACATTGTCAAAGGATTGACCTTAACAACTTGTATTAGACTAGTGTGAGCGATATCGTAGTGCGTAGTTATGTATATAATATCGCATAGTGAAATTCAATCATGAATGCATAATTACATATACAATCTATCCATTTTGGAAGGATTGATATCCCTTTCCTTCACACTCTAAGTTATTTTTTATTGGAAAAAAAGTTAATTCAAGGTCAATTCGATATGAAATTATTCCCAAAGCGGGCATCATTCGAAATGGAATTTGTGGATGCATAATTACATATATAATTTGATACAAAAAAAACTAAATTCATAAGGGAATTTGTTGACCCATCCACACCATGTGGAGCATAGGGTAAATATGAATGTCCCCTTCAAAACCGGTATTTAAAGAGAGGAAGGAACTAAAATTGTCAAGCTCTTTCTTTTTGGGCAGGGAAGTAATTCAGCTCACTCGACTAGACCACCGTGTATACTCTATGACGGGGAACCATTAGAGAAATAGGTTGGTTGGGAGACCCAACCTGTCATAGATTTTACTCGTCCTAAGACAAAAGGGAAATAAAAGCTCTGATCTGATAGCATCCCCTACATCTCTCGCGAATGAGATCGACCTCATTGGAAACCAAATCATATCTCCCAACAACCACCTCACCCCAAAATCTTCAATCCAATTAATACAAGTTGGACCCAAATATATTTCATCATGGGATGTGCTTTTGGACTATATCTATTTATGGTCTGTTTCTATTGATCATTTTGTATTGCCCCCCCCCTCTCCCCTCCCCACTCATACCTGTTCCCGACCCCCTTTTTTCACCGAATCCGTCCACTGGATCCTATATTTTGTTATTTCCTGTATGTGTGGCTTTGCATTCCTAGGTACCTGGGTCATGTTTGGTTGGTTTATGGTGTTCCATCTTCTCGATGCTCGTTCTTCATCCCTAGTTCACTCTAGCACGCCTCTTCCTAGGTCTCTGACGCTCTTCATCCTCTTTCCTTATCCAGACTCCAAATATAATATTTATCATTCAGGTATGATATATAAGTGCTCCTTAGGAATCTATCCATGAATGTTGGCTTTAGCTGGCATCATTCCATTCGTTATCCTCATCTTTCATTATTGTTTCATTTATATTTCCATTCTTGTTTCTAGTTAATTTCTAGGCCCTATAAAACTGGTGGATGATGTGGCAGGAAGTTTGGTTCTATTTTGAAAATATGTTGATAGATATTTTGATTCTTGTTGCAGAATGACTAAGGAGTCTTAGATCCTCCTGCGTTTGGCCTCCCCACGACTACGTCACAAAGTGGGGTGTCTGTGTCCAAGCGTAAGACGTTTTCTGACAAATAGAGATGGGTTATTAATATTTCTTATGGGACACTTCACATTTCGAGTGGTGTGTGGTGGGAGAACTGATGGGATAAGAAGGGTTCTCACTCGAAAAGTTCCCCGCAAGCCCTATCTCAGCTCGTAATACTTGAGAAATAAAAATCAAGACTTTGGAATGCCAGAATAGGATCATACCATTTGTCGATATACATATAGGAACATAGGTACATCATATTGAATGTAATCCAGTGGGTGCTGAAAAACTCATATATCCCCGATGCTGAGCCATTATTGGTATAGTTCCCAATCCCAACCACGGTGTGTTAATTCTCTCTGGGTACTCTCTTCTCCCATAGAAGAGAAGCTTGGCTGGACAAAGTTGGTGGTTAGGTTAGGAAGACGGCCCATTGTTCGGGGTGTTTCCATAAATCTGGTAGATCATCTCCATGAAGGAGGTGAAGAAATACACACGAAAGTGAATTTTTGGTATCACCTTGGGAAAATCCCACTAAGACTGGATTTCAAACAGTAGTCCACACGATATGAAAAATCAAGATGATCTTCTTTCCTATTTTCTTGAACCTTCCTAAAAAAAGAAGACTACGAATTTTCCATGGCAATTTCCATGGAATTGTACCTAGTAAAGACATATTACCTTACATAATAGATCACCTACTCTATCTAAATAATAAAGAATTTGAACAATCTAATTCTACGGGTGACAAAAATAATTCACCGATAAAAAACATTTGTCCCACACATATTAGTAAGCTAGAACTTGAAGATATCATTAATTCCTTGGGAACTTCGTCATTCCAGTTTAAACCCAAGCTTAGAACCTTGATTCCCAAACCTAGGAAACTGGGGAAGTTTTGACCTATAACAAAACCTCATCCGAAAGATATCCTTCTAATAAAGGCTCTATCAACAGTGTTGAACGTACTTTGTAAAGAACTATTTCTTGGTTTCTCCCATGGATTTATACCAGAAAGAGGCACGCGAACCATGCTATTCACCTTATCAGGATGGGGTCGTATAGACCACTTTCTCTCTACTAATTACGCCGAAAGGCGTATACCTATTGACAACGGGCACCATTAATCACCTTTTAATCATAAATTTCAATCCTAGGGTTGGCAATTGAAGATGCTGGCATATTCTTCGTCGTCCTCTCTAATCAATGGATGAGATTTTGATAAATTAACTTCCGCTCATTTATAAAGGCGTACGTTTATGTGATTACTTTTTCACATTTACTAAATAAGATTAAAGAATTACTTGATCACCACCAAATTGCCACGTTCAATGATTAAGAAATAACAACAAAAATTATTGTTCATGGACGAATGCGTATGGCCGCTTGTGGCCGCATGGATTATGAACTGTGTCGTTTCATCTGTGTGTTTTAGAGTGCGCCGTCATTTTTTTACCGGGGCGGGCGCATGGATGTAGCAATCGGGACAACATATAAACTCGATTTTCGAATTTTAGGGATGAATTTCAATGAACACTCGATTTTCCATTGAATTTGCTCACCTTGGAGTTCGATCTCAAGCTCGGGTTTGGATTGAGATTTGCAGAATCTGGATCGAATTTATTTGAACTTCCTTCAGATTCAGTGAATTTCGAATTTCACGGAAAATAATCGCTGAATGTAGTGACTTAAGGGCAAAGTTATAAATCTATGGATTTTCTGTTATTTTACAAATATTACGCGAGCTGTTATTTATATAGCAAAGATGGATATAGCAAATTTTATTTACAAACCCTAATTAGGGTTTATATTAAAATTATTTTTAATAAATTAAAGATGCCTTTCGGCGTTCATCAGCCACAATTATGTGGCTGTGCTAGTGTAGTATCCTACTTTGATAGGTTGGATCATACCATCCTAATCGACAACATAAAATCCTTTATTGAAGATATGGGAGTAGTAAATCTTATCGAGAAGATCGCAAAGAAAGACATTTTTGATAAGGAAGGAACCAATTATGTAGGATCCTCTCAAGGGATTCCACACGGTTCTTCCTTATCCCCAATATTAATGAACCTTTATTTACACAGATTTGATATAAGAATTGAATGCCTTATCTCAAACTATTGGGGAATAAATTACCTCTGATATGTCGACGATATGCTTTTTGCGTTCGAATAGGCCAACGAACAGAAAGAGAACCACATTCAAAGACAAATCAGAACTTTAATAGCTAGCCTGAAACTGGAATTAAAAAGCACACTTTATTCCCAGGGGAGCTCCTTTATCTTTTTGGGTATCAAGATGGAATTACAACTAGATGGAACTTACTTCCTATGAGCGCAATCAGAAAGAATTCGTAGAAAGATTTGTAGTAGAAAATACAAGACCTTTCTGTTGGATTTGTCACCAGATATTGATATGGAACTATAGATATTATTGTACCATAACCACCAATTGGAGGCGTATTTATCTTCCTATTCTTCATGCACAAATTCTTCAGAACGTTTACAACTATTAAAAAAGGAGATTGTTTCTTTATGTTTCTACCATCTTTCCCGTATCAAAAAGAAACCTAAACGTTTCTTTATACAGAAATATGGCCCTAAATTAGAGGGGTTTGGATTATACCCCTCAGAAAAATACCTTTAGAATATGGTTCGGGCTGTCCGAACCCATTATCACGAAGAAAAGCATATATTCCTCAAACATTTATTTTACAATGAAAGTTTGAAGGAAAAGAAATAAGGTTATATGTGGTGTAGTATCATGTTGTTTGATGGTGCAAAAAGACCCAAATAATTATGCGTTACATTATAAAGGGGTGTCTTTCGACGGAAAAAAGTCTATGTCCCGAGCTCTGCTGAGAGAGATCCCATTCAAAGGATGTTATCCATGATGCGAAAGTCTCTTCTTTCCCTTAATAAATTCTGACCGCCTTCTACTATCAATTTATCACCCCCAAGAAAGAAACCAAAAATGTCCCCAAAAGTTCTCTTTGTCCCCTCCAAAAAGTGTAGAAAAGGGGGATAGTAAAATATAACTCCTACATCAGTATGCTCCGCTAATAATTTATTAAACTCCTATATCAATACATTACACTACTCATTCCTTAAATCCCACATCAATACATATATGGCCATGTCTACTAGAAGGACCACTCCTAACATCTATCGAGAGAATAATGTTGCTTTTTCTAAAACACCTCAACCTACAAGGTTGACACCTCAACAATTGGAGGAAAGAAAAGAAAAAGGTTTATTCTTTAATTATGACAACAAGTATTGTAAGGGACATAAGTGTGGTGAGAATACATTATTCTACATAGATTAAGAACAGAAAGAAGAACAAGAACCATCTCAAGATGAAAATGTAGAAGAGATTTCTTCTAAAGAGTTGACTCCCATGATATCATGTAATGCATTGGATAGAATTAACACTCCTCAAACCCTTAATATAGAAGGATATATATATCAAAAAGAAAAAGGTAATAGTCCTAATTGATTCTGGTAGTACTCATAATTTCATTCACTATAAATTAGCTAAATCTCTCAATTTCTTTATATATCCAGCACCAATGTTTCAAGTAATGATTGCAGATGGAAGAACTATCAATTGCTTAGGAAAATTAAATAAGATCAATCTTACTATGGGGTAATATGTAATGAATAGTCCAATGATTTATATACCCAAGAGTGGTGTTGATGTTTTACTAGGAGTCGAATGGTTACAATCATTGGGAACAATGGATTTTAATTTTCAAGAACTTTTCATGAAATTTTCATTTGAAGGAAAATAAATTGAGTTAAGGGGTATCACAGGGAAACCCGGTAAGGTGATAAGCTCTAATGGCATGAAAAAATTATTGAAAAAGGGGCATCAGGGTGTAATTGTACAACTATGCTCACTAAATGTCCAAACATCTAAGCCATCTATTCCCCTAGATATCCAAGGGATCAATGATAAGCATTTAAAAGTATTTGAATATATTCCCAAAGGTATTCCACCCACTTAAAATCATGATCATGTTATTCACCTAATTCTGGGGAGTGTTCCTCCTAACATGAAGCCTTACAAATACCCTTATGCCCAAAAGAGTGAAATTGAGCGTATGTTTGAAGAAATGTTAGAAGATGGCATTATTAGACCTAGCCAAAGTTCTTACTCTTCACCGGTGGTAATTGTACTCAAGAAAGAGGGCTCATGGTGTATGTGTCTAGATTATAGAGAGCTCAAAAAGGTCACTATTAAAGATAAGTTTTCCATTACCATCATTGATGAATTGTTAGATGAACTAAATGGAGCAATATATTTCACAAAGTTGGATCTACATTCAGGGTATCATCAGATTAGAATGAAGGAAGCAAATATCCAAAAAACAACATTCCAAACTCATGAAGGCCATTATGAATTTTTGGTCATGCCTTTTGGCCTTACGAATGCAACATCTACATTCCAAGGGTTGATGAATTCCATTTTCAAGCCCTTCCTTCGAAAATTTGTGTTATTATTTTTTGATGATATACTAATCTATAAAAAGTCATGGGAGGATCATCTGCGACATGTTGACAAGGTGCTACAACTACTAAATGAGCAACAAATATATGCCAAACCATCCAAATGTTTCTTTGGGGTGAAAGAGGTAGATTACTTGTGTCATATTGTATCTCATGAAGGTTTCAAGGTAGACCCTAACAATATTAAGGCCATGATGGACTCGTCGATTCCCCAAAAATTGAAGAATATTAGAGGATTTTTGGGTTAGATAGGTTACTACAACAAGTTTGTTCAGAACTATGGAATAATAGTAGGACCTTTAATGACATTAAATAAGAAGGATGCATTTTCATGGACTCCAGAGGCAACTCAATATTTTGAACAACTTAAAGAGGCGATGTGTAAATCTCCTATCTTGACCACACCAGACTTCACAAAAACGTTTATTGTGGAGTGTAATACCTTGAGAAATGGCATTGGTGTTGTTCTACTGCAAGAAGGAAGGCCCCTCTCTTTTGAAATTCAACCACACAAGGGAAAGGACATACACAAACCCATTTATGAGAAAGAAATAAAGGAAATACTACATGCATTGAAGAAATGACACCCTTACCTAATAAGTAGGAACTTCATGGTCAAAACAAATCATGATAGTCTTAAATACTTCTTGGAACAAAGACTATCTTCAAAAGAACAACAAAAATGGGTGACCAAGATGTTGGCTTATGCTTTTGAAATCATCTATAAGAAATGGAAGATAAATGTTGTAGCATATGCACTCTCAAGAAATGATGAAAATGTTGAGGCCTTTATTTGTGATATCTCGATCATCCAAAATGATTGGATAATATAAGTGAGGGATGAATGGAAGAATGACGAAAAAGTGGGGACTGTCATTCAAAGGTTGCAGTAGGATTCTAGTGCATCAAATACATTTACATGGAAAAATGATTCACTATGGTACAAAGATTGCTTATATTTATGTAATAACTCCCAACTCAAACAAAAGGTATTATTGAAATTGCACACCTCTCGATTAGGAGAGCACTCGAGATTTTTGAAAACCGACCATAGGGTCAAGAAGGAATTTTTTTTGCGATGGCCTTAAAAATGATGTTCAATTTTTTTTGGCAGAATGTTTGGTTTGCCAACAAAATGATGCAGGAGCATCGTATGCAGCCAACCAAGCAAGCTTAAAAGTAGAAGAGAGCTGGAAAAGCACCAACACACGTTTTGAAAATGTTTTGAAAATTTAAGGAGCGAACATTAATGTAATAGCTAGGGGAGGCGTACTTACATTTATGTCTTGGAGATATGAACAGATCTAGAGGAATTACTCTTATCTGTCAAATGTAATAGGAATTTAAGTCTATTAATGTAAAGTAGGTAGGTATGAATGTTAGATTAGACAGTTTAGAAGCATAGGAGGGAAAACGGATATAGACACCCTCACCCTTGTATTATGTTGTTGTTGTTATAATCATTCATAGATTTTCATAATATTTTGAACTGTAGCAGAGAATTATAGAGAAGAACCCATGTAAAGGAGCACTTGAGTTAATATATAAAGCTTTGACTCAAATTTTCATGGTGTGATGAGGTTTACTGTTTACATTTGTTAATGATATGTTTACAGTTGTTTTATTTCTTTTGTTATGCATTTGTTTCAATGCAGGGTTGTGTGTGTGATTTCATGTTGAATGTATGAAGTCTGAGAGAGGAGAAGAATGAGTTTCAATTGCTTCTCTTCTTGAGAACTCCTGCAAGGAGTGCAGTGAACGTCCGCAAGGTGTGCGTTGACAAGGGTCTAAGTTTCATCTCAGAAATCTCAGGAGAGATATCGTTGTTCTCATAACCCACAGAAGTACAGGTGAAGGATTGAGTCGCGCAAGGTGTGCGCAGGCCAATTGAAGCGTTGGATTTTATAAATCCAGAAGGAAGGTTGAAGGACCACTGTTGCAAAGAGTGCATAGGGTCGGAGACTCAAATAACCAGAGGTTATTTGAGGATTTTCCACAAGGAGTGCGAGCAGGGATCTTTTTGGGAATCTTGAGTTTACAAATGAAAGCTCAGGAAGGATAACACCTTTGAAGTGCTCAAAGGGAGACAGAGATCGAAATCGTCTCATAGAAGTCAAGTTTAGGAGGGAGAACACTGAGTCGTTTGGACATGGGTCATTGAAGAGTGCATCTAGTGGTTAGAATTCTCTGTGGAGAACTCGCAAAACCATGAGGACCGTAGGATCCAGAGGAGTTGTAAGGTGGTTAGGAGTTGGATGAATCCACCACCCTGATATCAAGAATCAACATGGACCGTTGATCAGATTTAGTCGACCGTTAGATCATTTCGGGATTTTGGGTTTCATAAGTCCAGAGTGCAAGCCAAAATCCTTGGTCACTCTAACTCCTGAATCGCGAAAGGAATTATCGTGTGTGGAGTCGAACGATGGAATTTCGGCATTTCGACAATTCAGGGTTCATCATTTCAACAGTTCCGAAGACAAGGAGCCAGGGCACCTTGCATCGAAAAACTCGAAGTTGCAAAACACGATGTGCCTTGGGGTGAATTTCGGGATTTCGACATTTCGGCACTTCGGGTGTCGGGAAGTAGAGGAGGCAGTAATCTTTGGAATCGAGAGTTTCAAACTCCTAGTTTGCAAAAAGATGAAAGATCCAGAGCCGACGGATCATGGAGGATCTTAGCCATAGATCAAGTTGGAGGTGAGGCTTTGGGAATTCAAAGATTGGAGTTTCGGGAGGTGAGGAACCTTTCTACTGTGGATTTTCGTAAGTCGCGAAATCTCGAAGAGAGAAAGGAAAAATTCCCGAAAGATTGAAGGACAATAGCCATGGGTCCAATCGGGTTTCAGGATTTCGTGATTCGAGAGGTAGAGTTGCATGGTCACACAACTCTCGAAATCGCGAAAAGGAAAACGCCGAAAGGTGGGTCCCCAAGTATCCGTCAGTGGATATGTGCGACGAAAGAAAAAGGAGAGATTTCAGAATTCAGGAAATCACAAGGGAAGAGGAACAGTTGTTGGTTGTTCACTCAAGTCCCGAAAATCCGAAATCAGTGGGAAACAAGAGGCGCGTGTTCGACACATTGAAGGAGTCAACCGTCATTGACGTTTCGGGTTTCGGAGGTTAAAGAGACAAGGGGCTTGACAACAGGATTCACGAAATCACGGAATATGGAAACCCGATTCGGACAAAAGAACCCCGATCATATTTGTTGGTCGGTTGTGGAATACACCTTGTGTGTGTGGTATTCCCTGTAGGGAAACGGAAGAGTCAATCTGACTCAGGGGAAGATTTGGAACGATCCTAAGACCAGGAGGTCGCGCAAAACCTGCTGAGGTAGGGGGTGCTGCATCAATTGGGATCAGAGCATAGAACAAATTCTTTACTTTTTGTGGAAGAGAGAACATGGGAACATTTTACAGCCATGCCGTCGATAAGAAGAGACAGGCCAATGCCTAATCTAGCAGTGGAAAGAGAAATGCGTGAGTTACGTTCCAGGCTTGATGTTATGGAGACAACACAAAGGCGCACAATTGACGCTAGGGATATCAGCAAGGATGAAAGTGAAAATGAAGCTGGAAATGAAGGAGAAGAAGTTGCAGTCGAAGATGTTGTAGATGAACGCCTATTCAGGGTTGTTGTAAGGATAGGTGCTAGAGAAAAAATGGACATTCCAGTGTATGAGGGAAATTTGGATGTTGAAGAGATTCTAGAATGGATTAGAGCTTTAGACAAGTACTTCAACTATGAAGATGTCAAGGAAGATAAGAAAGTTAAACATGCCGTTACTAGACTTAAAGGGCATGCAACACTATGGTGGGATGAACTGTAGGTTGACAGATGCTGCAAGGGAAAACAAAAAATCAAAAGCTGGGATAGAATGGTTGCAAAGATGAAAGCCAAATTCATACCCAAGGATTATCAAATCACTCTGTTTCGAAGGATGCAGAATTTGAGACAGAAGTTGATGTCAGTGAAGGAATACACTGAAGAATTCTACAAGATAAACATCAATGCTGGTCATCGAAAAAGCGATGATGAAAAAGTTTTCAGGTACATGAATGGTCTATGATATGACATTCAATATGAGATGAGAGTGATGACCATTCGAAACGTGGAAGATGCTTATCAGATAGCTTTGAAATCTGAAGAGAAGTTGAGACGGAAGCAAGGTCAAAGAGGCCGAGGTAGAAGTCAAACTAGAGGAAAAACAATTGCCCAAGACAAAACTCAGAAACCTAAAGAAGAGGGGAAGAAACCTCAAACTCAACTTGAGAGAGGAGGAAGCTCACAAGGAAGGCAGTATGCTGACATAAATACTTTTACTCGAGCTAGAGGAAGAGGAAGAGGAAGAGGAGGTGAAGTGAAATGTTTTACCTATGGAAAAGTAGGACATAAATCTTATGAGTGTCCAGATAAGAAGAAAGATGGTGGTGAAACTCACATTGCCGAAGCTAAAGGATGGAATGTTGAGGCAGAATACGCTGAGGGCAGAAGATATTTGGTGATGAGGAAAGTTCTCTTAAAGCCGGAGAAGGAGGCAGAGAATCCAGCCCAAAGATACAGTCTATTTTGGACGGCTTGCAAAACCAAAGACATGGTATGCAAGGTCATAGTGGACATCGGTAGCATGGACAATCTCATATCTACAGAGATGGTAGAAAAGCTGGAGTTGGAGACTGTTGTAGATCCAAGCCCATACCGAGTTTCGTGGCTACAAAAAGGACATCAGGTAAATGTAACTAAACAATGTTTAGTTGAATTTAAAATAGGAGGATATAAAGATGAAATATTATGTGATGTCATTCCCATGGATGTTTTCCATCTATTGCTAGGTAGACCATGGCAATATGACAGAAACGTGGTTCATGATGGGAGAAAGAACACGTACACCCTGGAGAAAAATGGTAGGACTCACATGTTGCTGCCAATTAAGGATAAAGAGGTGAGAACAGAGACGAGCAACATTGTACTTCTCATGAGTGGGAAGGAAATTCTTAATGAGGTTAATAAAAAGGAAGACACACAATTTATTGTGGTTAGGAAGCCCAAAATTGTTTTGACCAGTACAAGAATAGATGATCTACCTAAAGAAATCCAGGAATTGTTGGGAGAATTTGTTGTTATAGTAGTGGATGAACTACCTTGTTCATTTCCACCTATCAGGAGTATAAGCCATCATATCGATCTTATACCTGGAGCCAGTTTACCGAACAAAGAAGCGTACAGGTTGACGCCGCAGGAAAATGAAGAAGTTAAGAGATAGGTCTAGGACTTAATGGACAAAGGATTGATTCGAGAGAGCTTGAGTCCATGCGCTGTTCCAACAGTGCTCAACCCAAAGAAAGATGGAGGCTAGAGAATGTGTACAGACTCAAGTGCGATCAATAAGATTACCATTAGATACATATTTCCATTGCCAAGGATGGATGACTTGATGGATTGCTTGAGTGGAGCAAAGTTTTTTTTCAAAGATTGATTTGAAAAGTGGATATTATCAAATTCGAATGAGAGAAGGTGATGAATGGAAGACAACATTCAAGACGAATGAGGGGCTATATGAATGGATTGTCATGCCATTTGGCTTAACGAATGCACCTAGTACTTTCATGAGGTTGATGAATGAAGTCCTAAAGGATTTCATAGGGAAATTCGTCATTGTATATCTTGGCGATATATTAATTTTCAGCAAAACAGAAGCAGAACACTTGAAGCATTTAGTCGTAGTAATGAGAAGATTACAACAAGAGAAATTGTTGATTAATATGAAGAAATCGTCATTTATGATGACATAACTCATTTATTTGGGTTTTGTTATCTCTGCAAATGAATTAAAAATGGATCCGGAAAAGATAAGGGCGATTAAGAATTGGCCATCACTGAAGAGCGTGTTTGAAGTTCGAAGCTTCCATGGTTTGGCTAGCTTCTACAAGAAATTCATCGTAAATTTCAGTGGAATTAGCGGATCAGTGATGGATACGGTGATGAAACGACACAAATCTTTTCACTAGACGAAGGAAGCAGAGAAGAGTTTCAATCTGCTGAAGAAGAAGATCACCGAGTAACCAATTCTGGTTTTGCTAGATTTTAACAAGACATTCTAGGTGAGGTGTGATGCGAGTGGATTTGCAATTGGAGCAGTCTTGAGCCAAGATGACAGGCCGATCGCATATTTCAGTGAAAAACTGAATGAAGCAAAGGTTAAGTACTCCACATATGACAAAGAATTCTATGTCGTCATACAAGCGTTGAAGAAATGGAGACATTATTTGGTTCCCAAGGAATTTGTTTTGTACAATGATAATCACGCTTTGCAATTCGTGACTCAACAGGAGAAGTTGAACCAAAAACATGCTAAATGGGTTGAATTCATGCATAATTTTACTTTTGTGATTAAGGATATTTCTAGAACTACTAACAAAGTTGTTGATGCTTTGAGCAGGAAATGTTTGCTTATGCAGGAATTCAGAGTCAAGACTTTGGGTTTTGATAACCTCAAAGAAATGTACAGGGATGACTCAGATTTTAAAGAGGCATATGAAGCATCTAAGAACCCAATTCTCAAGGACAGAAGCCAATGGACTGAATACATGATCCAAGATGGATTATTGTTCAGGGGAGATCAACTATGTATTCCAAAATGCTCCATGAGAGAGAACCTGCTAAAGAAAAAACACAATGGAGGATTGGCTGGACATTTCGTTCATGATAAGACGTTCTCAAAGTTGAATGGCTCATATTTTTGGCTAGGGATGAAGACAAATGTCAATAAATTTGTGGACAGGTGCAGAATTTGTCAGCACACAAAAGGAAGAAAGCAGAACACAGGGTTATATCAACCATTGCCCATACCTGAAAGGTTGTGGGATGCAATGAGCATGGATTTCGTATTGGGACTGCCAAGGACACAAAGAGGCTATGATTCAATCTTTGTGGTAGTCGACAGATTTTCAAAAATGACACATTTTATACCATGCCAGAAAACGAGTGACGCAACTCATATTGCGAACTTGTTTTTCAAGGAAGTCGTCAGACTTCATGGTTTTCCAAGGAGTATCATGTCTGATCGAGATACCAAGTTCGTAGGGCATTTATGGAGGACCCTATGGAAGAAGTTGGGGACAAGTTTGTCTTTTAGCTCATCATATCATCCTCAAATGGATGGACAGACAGAGGTCATGAATAGGAGCTTGGGAGATTTGTTGAGGAGCTTAGTGACTGAACACCACAGTCAATGGGATCACATTCTGCCACAGGTGGAATTCGCTTACAATGACTCACCCAATAGAAGCATAGGGCAGAGTCCATTCCATATTGTATATGGGATGCAACCTAGGGGAGTTTCTGAATTGAAAGATTCAGAACAAAATGAATTCAAGAGTGCTAGTGCAGAAGACTTTGTAGAAGGAATGAAGGAGCTTCACAGCCGAGTCAAGGAGCAATTGCAGAGTTCAAGTCAAGAATACAAGCAGAGAGAAGATCAACACGAGAACTTCAATTTGAAGTTGGTGATCTGATTCTGATGCATTTGAGGAAGGAAAGGTTCCCAAGGGGAACATAAAATAAACTGAAGATGAAAAATATTGGACCGTGCAAGGTCATAAGGAAATTTGGGGCAAACACATATGAGATTGAATTACTCGATGGGATTGGAATCTCATCGATATTCAATGTTGCGGATTTGTACCCTTATAAAGATAAAGAAGAAGGAGTAGAGGAGGAACAAAAATAGGTTCAATGGACAAAACAAATGCCTGTAGATGAAAAGCCACAGATGGAAAGAATAATGGACAAGAGGATTAGCAGGAAGACCAGGAAGAAAGAGTATTTTGAATACTTGGTCAAGTGGAAATAACATCCAGTTGAAGATGCCAGCTGGGAAGATGAAGCAGAAATTCATAGGCATGGATAGACCATGCAAGAGCTCATGAACAGGAGTTCATGAAAATTTTCAAGCAAGGGAGTATGATGCATGAGCATCGTACGTAGCCAACCAAGCAAGCTTAAAGGCGGAAGACAGCTGGAAAAGCACCAGTGCACGTTTTGAAAATTTAAGTAGCGGATATTAATGTAATAGCTAGGGGAGGCGTACTTACATTTATGTCTTGGAGATATGAATAGATACGGAGGAATTACTCTTATCTGTCGGATGTAATAGGCATTTAAGTCTGTTAATGTAAAGTAGGTAGGTATGAATGTTAGATTAGACAGTTTAGAATCATAGGAGGGAAAACGGATATAGACACCCTCACCCTTGTATTATGTTGTTGTTGTTATAATCATTCAGATATTTTCATAAGCTTTTGAACTGTAGCAAATAACTATAGAGAATAACCCATGTACAGGAGCACTTGAGTTACTATATAAAGCTTTGACTCAAATGTTCATGGTGTGATGAGGTTTACTGTTTACATTTGTTAATGGTATGTTTACAATTTTTTTATTTCTTCTGTTATGCATTTGTTTCAATGCGGGGTTGTGTGTGTGATTTCATGTTGAATGTATGAAGTCCGAGAGAGGAAAAGAATGAGTTTCAATTGTTTCTCTTCCTGAGAATTCCTGCAAGGAGTGCAGTGAACGTCCACAAGGTGTGCATTGACGAGGGTCTGAGTTTCATCTCAGAAAGCTCAGGAGAGATATCGTTTTTCTCATAACCTGCAAAAGTGCAGGTGAAGCACTGAGCGGTGCAAGGTGTGCGCAGGCCAATTGAATCCTTGAATTTTATAAATCCGGATGGGAAGGTTGAAGGACCACTGTTGCAAAGAGTGCATAGGGTCGGAGACTCAAATAACCAGAGATTATTTGAAGATTTTCCACAAGGAGTGCGAGCAGGGATCCTTTAGGGAAGCTTGAGTTTACAAGTGAAAGCTGAGGAAGGATAACACCTTTGAAGTGCTTAAAGGGAGACGGAGATCGAAATCCTCTCATAGAAGTCAAGTTCAGGAGGGAGAACATCGAGTCGTTTGGACAGGGGTCATTGAAGAGTGCATCTGGTGGTCAGAATTCTCCGTGGAGAACTCGCGAAACCACGAGGATCGTAGGATCCAAAGGAGTTGTGAGGTGGTTAGGAGTTAGATGAATCCACCACCCTGATATCAAGAATCAATGTGGACCGTTGATCATAGTCAGTCGACCATTAGATCATTTCGGGATTTTGGGTTTCATAAGTCCGCAGTGCAAGACAAAATCCTTGGTCACTCTAACTCCCGAATCGCGAAAGGAATTATTGCATGTGAAGTTGAACGGTGGAATTTCGGCATTTCGATAGTTCAGGATTCAACATTTCGCCAGTTTCAAAGATAAGGAGTCGGGGCACCTTGCATCGAAAAACACGAAGTTGCAAAACACGACGTGCCTTGGGGTGAATTTCAGGATTTCGACATTTCGTCACTTCGGGTGTCGGGAAGTAGAGGAGGCAACGATCTTTGGAATCGAGAGTTTCAAACTCCCGGTTCACGAAAAGTTGAAAGATCTAGAGCCGACGGATCATGGAGGATCTCAACCGTAGATCACGTTGGAGGTGAGGCTTCGAGAATTCGAAGATTGGAGTTTCGGGAGGTGAGGAACCTTTCTGCCGTGTATGTTTGCGAGTTGCGGAATCTCGAAGAGAGAAGGGAAAAATTCCCGAAAGATTGAAGGACAATAGCCGTGGGTCTAATTGGGTTTTGGGATTTCAGGAGTCGAGAGGTAGAGTTGCATGGTCACACAACTCCCGAAATCGCGAAAATGAAAATGCTGAAAGGTGGGTCCCCAAGTATCCGTTGGTGGATACGTGCGACAGAAGCAAAAGGAGAGATTTCGGAATTCAAGAAATCATAAGGGAAGAGGAACAGTTGTTGGTTGTTTGCTCAAGTCCCGAAAAGCCGAAATCAATGGGAAACAAGAGGCGTTTGTTCGACGCATTGAAGAAGTCAACCTTCGTTGAGGTTTCATGTTTCAGAGGTTGAAGAGACAAGGAGCTCGACAACAGGATTCACGAAATCACGGAATCTGGAATCCTGAATCGGACAAAAGAACCCCGATCACATTTGTTGGTCGGTTGTGGAATACACCTTGTGTGTGTGGTATTCCCTGTAGGGAAACCAAAGAGTCAATTTGACTCAGGGGAAGATTTGGAACGATCCTAAGACAGGGAGGTCGCGCAGAACTTGTTGAGGCAGGGGCTGTTGCATCACAAAATAAGGTGGAAACAATTAAGACCCAAGGTCTTTTACAACCATTATCCATCCTAAGTCAACGCTGGGAGGCGGTTTCCATGGATTTCATCACAGAGTTACCGAAGTCTAAAGGAAGGAGTGTCATCATGGTGATTGTTGATACACTGACCAAGTACACACACTTTTGTGCACTATCTAATCCTTTCAAAGCTAGTACAATTGCCACCATATTCATGGAGACAATTCAAAAGCTACATGGAATCCCAAAGATTATTGTAAGTTACAGAGATCCCATCTTCACTGGACATTTTTGGACACAATTTTTTTTTTGGGGTACTGAATGGGCTCATAACTCATATTATCATCCTCAATCTGATGGATAAATGGAGATAGTGAACAAATGTCTAGAAGGATACCTTCGTTGCTTTGTCTTTGATAAACAAGCACAATGGTTCAAATGGTTACCCTTGACATAATCGTGGTATAACACTTCCTTTCATATTGTAACAAAAATGACACCATTTATGACACTCTATGGATACCACCCACCTTCCATCACTTCTTCTCTTAAATAAAAATCTAAGGTTCAAGCAGTGGAAGATCATATCGAGCATCAACAAAAATTTCTCCTATTCTTAAAGGACAACCTAACCATGACACATAATCATATGAAACAACAAGAAGATCAACATCGTAGTGAAATAAGTTTTGAAGTAGGGGATTGGGTATTTTTAACACTATAACCATACAAACAAATGTCCCTAAAGAAATATAATAAGGATAATAAATTATCACCAAAGTACTATGGCCCTTATAAGGTGTTGCAAAATATTGGTACTATGGCATACAAATTGTAGTTTCCTTCATTTTCGTGAGTACACCAAGTTTTCCATGTTTCATGCTTAAAGAAGGTTATAGGTGACAAGATCCTAGTTAAAAATATATTTCCAGAGCTTGAAGAGGAAGGAAAAATCATATTGGAGCCTGAAGCTATCAATGACACAAGAATTCGCTAGCCGAGGAATAGATCCATTTCAGAGTATCTCATTAAGTGGAGGAAACTACTTGTTGAAGATTCCACTTGGGAAGATGAGTCTTTTATACAAAAACATCCAAAATTACTCAGGCGTTGCAACCAAAACTTGTCTGAAGGGGAGGGGCATGTTAATCCCTAAATAGTGACACATAACCCCTTAATTGGGGCATATTATATTAATAATGTTATTTTATTTATGTCGCCTTGAGTTCATTAGTTGTAATTGTACCTCTTAATCTCCTATATATACCAAGGAGACATTTTCATTTGGAATCATCTTGTATTTGAAAATTTATGTGGTGTATAAGGAGGTTTCCCCCTCGAAGAGGCTTATTATCTGAGAATCTCTTTTTTTCAAGGCGTTGGGTACTTATTATGAGGTTTTTTTTATGCTATTTTGATATTTGGTTCTTAACATTAGGTGTAATATCCAATATTTTTAAATTACTAAGACTTTATTTATTTATGCATTTGAAGTATTGAATTTATTTAAATTAACTAAAGGTGGTAAAAACAATTGTAATACATTTAAATATTATTTAGTAAAAGGAAGGCAATGACAATCTGAAGGTAGTTGTTAAAAGAGTTATTGGTGACCCACAAGGAGGAATGAAAAGTGGCATTCCATAAGATACCAAGTGGCGTGAACTTGGATCAAACTCAAGTGGTGCCAGGAAACATATTTCCAGAAAATCTGGTCAAAAATTAAGTGCGAGTTTGAGTGAGAAGGTGGTTCATTTAAGACTTTATTTATTTATGCATTTGAACTATTGAATTTATTTAAATTGACTAAGGATGGTAAAAACAATTGTAAGACATTTAAATATTATTTAATAAAAGGAAGGCAATGATAATATGAAGGTAGTTGTTAAAAAACCGATTGATGACTCACAAGGAGGAATGACAAGTGGCATTTCATAAGATACCAAGTGGCGTGAACTTGGGTCGAACTCAAGTTACGCAAGGAAACATATTCACATAAACTCTGGTCAAAAATCAAGTGTGAATTTGAGTGATAAGGTGGCTCATTAATGATAAAAAGACCTAGGCAAGTGAATAAAACGACTTCACACAAATTGAGCAAGAGGCTCGCATGACTGGGAAGAATACCATAGCATCGAAATGTGTGATATTGGAGAGGAATTTTTGAAGGAATAAGAGCTTAGCCTTCGTCCTTTTGGTTCAACGATCAAGTTCGGGGGTATTTAGAGCAAGTAGTATTCGTTGTTTTGGATTAAGGTTACGAGGAACAATGACCTTCATATTGTTGTCGCCTCCGTTTCTTCAGCGCGAATTTTACACAGGTTCCGGTTTCTATTTATTTGCAATGAGAATGTATAAATAGGTAAAATAGAGTTAAGAAATGAAGATAAACAATAATAATTCGTTTTGTATTTATATACTTTGTAATGTATTGTATATATCGATTATTATTCTTATGTTATAGATAGGGTTTTTTATTTTCAACCCTCAATAGGCGAATTTAATTTGTTATGTGCAAATAAACAATTATGTACAAATAAAATGAATGGATAACTATACATAATCTGGATCACACTATAGGTATTGGATTTGACATGCACGACGTCGATCCTTCTTGTGGGTTAACTGCATTATTGCGCAATAATGATCAACCTAACTCCTGTAAGGCATATAATTAAGATTCAGACTGTTATTACGACATGGTTAGTAATAGAATTATCGTTAGGGTCGTTAGAGGTTTCCCAACGATATCAGTCACTAGACTGGGGTTTGTTTAACGATCCCAGAAACAACATGTGGTCGAAACCCTAACTTAGATGAGGCAGATGTGACTAGAGTGCACAGTCGCATCGCTAACTGACTGGCATCGCTCTCCGCAATAAATTGACCTGAGGGTTGTGGAAATATATGACAGTCAAGTTTTTAAAGCCCTGCTTAAACCATTAATGGAGTCTGCGAAGGTACCTTCCTGAGAAGTCATTCAACCACCGTGTCCAAATACAAACCTGTAAAAGTACCACTGCGTAACTACGTCCATAATCGTTTTTTCGAGACCGAGGAAACTCAATGCATTGGTTTACCCTAAGCACAGAGAGGGTTTTTACTCTGCGTTTTCTTCCTCTGTCGTTTGGCTGGATAGGATATTCGATTTGGTTCTTAACGAAAAACAACGATGGAAAAGGCTTGAATGTACCCGACTTCCTTCCGGCGCATGACAGGTAACCTTACCATACTGTAATGGATTTCGCTACTGTGCTATGAATTTCTAATTAAGGGACTTTGTCTCCTATCGCAAGAAACACTGTAACATTTTGTCACTTAAGAAATCTTATTGGTTTTCTTGTCTGTTCTGGAATTGATTGAATGATTCTTAAAAATACAGTAATATTAATAGCATGTGTTTGCAGTTTTGTTTACTTCGCGCTAAGATTCTTACCTCCTTCATCAGTGTAAGCTCGCTCCTTCTTGATTCGACTTAGAAGTAAAACATAGCGAACTCTTTGGAACGCGAACGACATTTTCCTACCTACTGGTTACGCAATTACATAACCCTATGCGTTTTTTTTAGAAGCACTCAAAGAACCCTCCCGAAATGCCTTTCTGAGTTTGCGTCTTGTGCATAGGTAAGAAAACCCTACACAGTGCATTCCCTCCAGTATTATCTACGGTTAATCTTTAATCTCTCCCGTGTAAAGTCTATGGTGAAAATATAAGGTAATCGATTTTGTTGAACTCTCTGTGGTATTTGACTTCTATGTTTTTGAATCGTGTGAGCATATATTTACCCTACATAAAGTGATATGTTGTCTAACAACCCTCTGTCCAGGGATTTTGTATTTCTCCTTCCAAAAATTAAGTTGTTGTGTTTGATTAAATTTCATAAAGGAGAACATTATTCATATTCGGGACATGTTTACCTTTCAGGGTTACTACACAGAAGTAGAGTAATAATTCATAGGTTTTGTCCTCTGTACTTGTGCAAAAGAGGTGAGCATTCGAAGATTTTCTTTCTCGACATTGGGGAGAATCGTGATCTAGGTTCTGTGCATAATTAACATATTGTATACACTTGATGTAGTATTACATTTATGAGATTCCTCGATCACCGGTTCGTATAACCGTTCCCACTATGCGCTTCAATCCCGTATGTTGTTGTTTTCGATTTAAATATTTTAAGCATCTTGATAGTTCAAATTCAGAGTCCAAACCATTCTGGTAAAACGAGGGTATGTTTTACTTTTGGCAAAACAGACCCGCGATTCGGGAACTTATCCTAGCTTGGTGTCCTTCACATTTAAATTTTGTATTTGTGCTAGTCATTACTTTTCTCTGTGTGGTTTGACTGTATTATGTATTATTTACTTCATGTATTTCCATTATAGTGC
>ML779504.1:225071-244989 GCA_009831015.1 Picea engelmannii | reverse complement strand
GAGATCAAAGAATTGCTCCATCTGAAGTATCCATGTGATTGGGTCCTTGCCATCAAACTTCCTCATATCAATCTTAGGAACATGGTTGGTCTTCAAACCAAAGTTGGAGTTTCTCCATTCTTGATTCACCTTTCTTGTGTCCTTAACATGAATTTCATGGGATGCATTTTCACTTTCAGATGTCTTCTCTGTTACGAAATTGTTCAATACTTCCATGATCTCCCATTTTAAACCATCTATCTTAGTATCCAACTTAGCTTCCATTGAATCCATTTTAGTATCCAACTTAGCTTCCATTGAATCCATTTTATTTTGTAGTTCATTTATGTCCCTACGCATTTCTTCACCTTTATCAAGAGTCCAAGTAGGATTTTCTGGAGGCTTATTTGGTGTAGAAGTTCCCTTTTTGGGTGGCATGTTGGCCAAGTATCACTTTTGAACCTTGATTTTGAGGTGGTTCTGCTAGACAATATTTCTTCTGTTGTATCTCTCAAGTTTCGACCTTTATGGGTATGAAACTTTCTTTTATGTATTTCTCTGATATTTCTTCTCTGCAATGCCACAAGTCTGATCAAAATTGAATGTGCCAAGTGGAATTTACGGTAACTTCCCCACAACTTGCCGATTTTTGGTCTTTCCGGGAGATATCACTTGTATAGTGTGCCCCTCACAAAATTATTTATATAAAATTCTGAAACTCCCACCAGAAATACTACAGACTGTCCACGATCCAATGAAATGAGTCCCACATAATTTGGATACTCTAGGAAGAAGTTATGATTGTTTTACCTGGAACACCTTCTTGAGACTAGTCAATAGGACTAGTCAGATACCTTATCTTACACAGGGTGTATCTACAAATTTGAGATGACCCAGAAACTGAACTTTTTACCACAGATACCTTACTGATTTATGTAAATAGCCTCCGGATTTCAGGGTCTGAAACATTACAGAGAAGTTTTTATAGCGAAAATTCCGCAATGACTCAGTTCACGATGATTCCAGAACCCTGTCTTGTACAGGATGTATCTCCGAAAGTATAAGGCTTAATGAGGTGAATTTTTAACCCAACGTACCTTGATCCGTCTACTAAATATCCTCCAATCCATTCCTTCTGAAACGGTGTAGAAAAAAAGTTATAATGAAAATTCCAAGGTGTCTCAGATGTAGCAGTGAAACCCCAAGACCTTCAGCTCTAATACCATATGTTAAGAACCAAATATCAATATAGCATAGAAAATCTTTAGAAAAAGTACTTAACGCCTTGAAAAAGAGATAATTTCAGATAATAAGCCTCTTCGAGGGGGCAACCTCCTTTTACCCCACTTAAATGTTCAAGTACAAGATGATTCAAAATGAAAATGTCTCATTAGTATATATAGGAGACTAGGAGGTATAATTACAACTAATGGCCTAAAACCGACATAAATAAATTAACATTACTAATATAATATGCCCCAATTAAGGGGTAATAAGTCAATATTAGGGCTTAACATATTTCTTTTAGTCATTACTTTCCTCTGTATGGTTTCACTGTATTCTGTATTATTTACTTCATGTAATTCTATTATAGTGCTTGACTCTGTTACCTGTGTATTAAATGTTTAGCAGTGTTTCCTTGCTTGTTTACATTTTGGAGCATTCGATTACTTATTTCAGCTACAAAACTAATGATGGGACCCCTCTTTCCTTGCGAAGGTATCCATTAGTCTTTTTTGGGCCCACTCGTCCCCTTCGATTTGTGGACAGTTCGCTTCAGTGACGATGACGACAAAAAAAAACACCCACGACAACCTCAAGCTAAGTATTATTTATATCTGAATCTTCGATATTAAATTTCGTTGATTTCTGTTTTAATACTATTTATTAATTCTCGATTTATCTTCAATATTTAATTTCATTTATTCTTCATAATATTGTTTATTAAATATTGATTTCTCTTGCAGGAATTAAACAGTTCATAGTCAACGGATCCAGGACATCGCCTTGCTCGAAAAAGGTATCCGAGTTCCAGTTCTAGTGTTTTAGTTTGAAGGTTCAAGTTCGGTTTTCTAGTGGTACTGGGTCCTTACCCAGGGTATTCTGTTGTAAATATTTGGACCAAAAGCCTCTGTCTATACAAATCATTTATTACCTTAATATAAGGAACACCGATTTTTCTACAACAAAAATGAATAATGTTATGTATTGAGAAGTCTCTGTAATATGTATTATATAACATTAAAAATTTGTTTATGGATTTACTGTGGTATAAAGAACTGCAATTTTTCTATGCTTTTGGTATAGTCGTATTCATGGAAGTTTACTTGAAATCTTATGTGGTTAAAGTGTCGATAATCCTTCTATGTATGAGTATTAGATGTTTATGCAACAATATATATCTATACAAGCAACAATATATAAATATATTTATATTCTTGTATTCATTCCAAATTTCATTTGGCATTCGCAACAATCTAATATTCCTTATATATATATATATATATATATATATATATATATATATATAGATACATGTATAAACATGCACAGACACTTTCTATAGGTGTGCACTTAATGTTATCCAATCTGTAACAATCTTTAATAAGTCTTCATGTAGGTGTTGATTAAGGTTGGTTGTCATTGATGTCAACCCTTGAAGAAAGGCCCGTAGCACAAAGGTTTGGGTAATGGACCCAATATTATTTGATGAAAATATGACTCATTATTGTTTTGTCATGGTTGATAAGAAGTAAATATGGATGAACTCCAAAGTGGTCCCCTTATGGTGAAAGCCCTCACGAGAAAGTGCTTTGTGGAGTAAGAGAACCCATGCTTAATTGTGGAATAATGAGATGAAGGAAAGTGAATTTGTCAGGGAAAATATCCTAGATGGATAGTACTTGTCATGTTATTTCCGTTGGTATGTGGAAGGACACATAATTCCTCACGGTTAGAGAGTTATGGCCATGAGAAGTTGGCGACCCCAGGTTTGGGTAATGGACCCAAGTTTGTTTGATGGATAACGGTATGAGTTATGATATATTTTCAGATAATACTATTCTATGTGGATAGTATATGTCATGTCATTTCTGGTGGTATGTAGAACGTCACATAACTCCTCACGGTTTGAGAGTTATGGCCTTACGAAGTTGGAAGACCCTCATATGTCATCTAGAAGCCAAAGTGGTTTAAGAGATTTTAAAAGGTAAATAATAAAGTGAAGTGATGAGTGTATTATAATTCAAAGTGAATACAAAACAAATTATTTCAATAATAAATTTAATGGAGAAATTAGAAGTGGACCCAACCCTAAAATAAGGAAAGTGGGCCAAGTGATTTAGAGGATGTTTTAACGAAGCTACTTGGAAAGTATAAATAAGAGGCAAGGCTCTCTCATTTGAATGAAACTTGAGAATATTGAATATCTATAGGTTTTTGAGGTAACCAAATGATATCTAATCCGAAATTCTGAAGAAAGTGAAGAAAAGAAGGCCGAAATGCAATAAATGATAAATTCTTTTGATGGTGCTTTGTAAGGTATGTTATTTACAGGTCATCTCCCCATTTTCGCTATAACTTGTTTTCTATAATGATTCATATCCTGAAATTGCTATGCCAGTGAGAAAACATATCCATGTATGTGTGGTAAAAAATTAAGCTTATGGGTCGTTATATTTTAGGAGTTACACTCCGTGGAAAATAAAGTTTGTGGCGATTCCTGAAACTAGTCAAAATCAGGTGTTTCGGGTAAAAATGTCAGAACTTCTTCATAAAAGATCCAAATTCAGTGAGACCAAATGTGTTGGTTAGGATACAGTCTCTAGTATGATGTGTAATAGTTTTAGATCAATTAATCAAATATTGTGTGCAGGGCATGCTCTACAAGGTCTCTCTCTAGAATAAACCAAAATTCAGCAAGGCATGCCATTTTTTCTATAACTCTTTTTTTGTGAGGTTCCAAGTAATAACACTTGGAGGAATTGCGAAAAACACACATGAGAACATTGTGTATCAATTTCATATCTTTATACATTACAGGTTCAAAGTTATTTTTACTTCAAGTTAGGGTTGTTGACTAATCCAAAACTAGGTATGTGAGACTAAAGAAAAGTTTGATGAAAATTCTAGTCTCTTGTTTTTAAAGTTAAGGAAGGTTTGTAGGAATGTGATCATATACACCAAGTCTATTATAGAGTTACAAATCAGATTTGGATGATGAAATTGATGAGGACTTTTGGTTGTGGTACATGTTGAGTACATGGTTGAGACAAGTAGTTGATGAGTTGACGCACATACATGAGGTGTATAATTGATGATGTTGGTACATATTGATGATTCATAGTTGATGAGTAGTTGACACATGATTGATACATACTTCTTACATGGTTAGATGCACTTGTTTATGGTACATGTTGATTAGAGGTTGGTGCATGGTTGATGCACTTGTTTATGGTACAGGTTGATTATAGGTTGAGGTATAGGTTGATGCATGGTTCAGATGTTTTGGTATAGGTTTACAGTGGTATATCTCACAGCGATAGTGTGACAGTGGTTCCATCATTCTACTTCTACTTCAGGGTGGCAGGACGAGGCAAAGACAGGTGGTTGTAGCCTCCTTCGGGTTGTAGTCGGAGAACATTGGGGGTTGTAGCCTCCTTCTGGTTGTAGCCAAAGAATTGAGGAGTTGGAGCTTCCTTCGGGTTGTAGCCTGAGAAACTAGGGGGTTGGAGCCTCCTTTCAGTTGCAGCTGGAACACAAAGGAAGTTGGTGCTTCCAATGAATGTAATTCTTCAAGACATATAAGAAAAAACATTTCGTGGTTTTTTCCTGATTTGGGTTTCCATGTAAAACACTGGTGTACTGTGTATATGTGTGATTGTTTATTTCTTACTGCTCATTATTGCATAACAATTCTACATTGATATAACATTTGAAGAAAAAAGATTATAATTACGCTATTATTGATTCACTCCCCCTCTCAGTAATCCAACAATTGGTATCAGAGCAGTTTCCTTCAGAAATTAGTTTAACCACTCAAAGGTAGGTCATGGAGAGTACCAACTCATATAAAAATGGAATACCAAAGTTTGATAGACAAAAATATGCTTTTTGGAGCATAAGGATTAAGACATATATTCAGGCACAGGGATTTCAAGTTTGACAATCAACTGTAAATGGATACATAGCACCAACAACTCCACCAACAAATGACAAAGCAGTGAAACTCGGTGAGAATAATTCCAAATCTATAAATGCACTTTTGAATGGTTTCAGTGATACGGTATTCACCAAAGTTGCACATTGTAAATCTGCTAAAGAGATTTGAGACAAGCTTCGAAATATTTATGAAGGAAATTCAAAATTCAAAGCAGCAAAGCTTCAAAGTTACAGAGGTCAGTTCGAACAACTAAAACTGAAAGAAGATGAAGATATCACAACTTACTTCTTACGAGTTAATGAAACAGTAAATGCAATCATAGGATTGAGAGAAGAAATCGAAGAATCTGTAATTGTTCAAAAGGTACTAAGATATCTTCCTATGAGATTCAACCCTAAGATATCAGCACTAGAAGAAAGATCGGATCTAAACTCAATAAGCATGGACGAACTGGATGAAATCTTCACAACATATGAGATGAGAACTGAACAAGAAAATCCATATGTAAAAGAAGCAGCCTTCAAAGCATCCAAAAGATGAAAGCAAAATAAAAAATAACAAGAATATAGCAGCAACAGTGACATCTCGTAAGATGATGAAGAAGTGACCAACTTCATCAAAAGACTGAACAAGGGAACCAACGGTAAGTACAGAGGTAAGATTAATTTAATTTGTTTTAATTGTGATGGTATTGGTCATTTTGCTAACAAATGTACTCATAAGAAAAAGAGAAATGATGAAGGTTACTGAAAAGGTAGACAAACATATAAAGGTAAAATAACTACAAAGAAAGTTTTCAAGAAAAACTTTTGCACCAAAGAAAACATCTCATCATTAGATGAAGATGAAGTCAGTGACAGTGAAACAGGGAGAGTTTTATTCATGGCAGTAGAAGACTCTGATACAAAAGACTCCGAAGAATAATATGAAGAAGCATATGAAGAAGAAATTGAAGAGACAAAAGTTGACTTTCGAGAAGAATTAATGAGTGCCATAGAAGTTATCAGAAGAGAAAAGAAGAAAAACAAGAAACTACAAGCAGAATTAGATAAGAAAAAAGACATTCAAGAACTAGAACAAATGATCACAAAATTTAAGGTTCAAATAGAAGAAGATAAAAGAATTGAAGAAGCACTCAAAGAACAGCTAGAAGGAAATGACAGGATCATTGGAAACCTGGAAGCAAAGATTGTCACACTAAGAAAGAATATTCAAAAGAAAAATATGCAGAATATCTCAAAAGTTATGGATGACATTATCAACAGTAAAAAATATTATCTTGACAAGTTTGGATTTGGATACAATCAGACAGAAAAGAGATCAAGATCCAAAACAACAGAGTAAGAAACAAATCCAAAAAGTTATGCAGAAACAATCAAAGGGGATAAAAAGATATACAAGGAAGATTACAGGGACACTCGTACACCGAGAACATTTAGATTTCAGAATCAACAACAGATAGACAAGACTCAATAAGAAGAAGGATTCATAAGAGCACCTCCTTTCATAAGATCTTCAACTACCAAGGATCAAACTATATTTTTTGGTTTATGTTATACATGTAATAATTTTGGACATAAAGATGTAAATTGGAGAGCTAACAACAGGAACAATAACTACTTTGAGAGCCATACACAAAGGGGTTATTCAAGAAGACCTAGTGAAACACAGAGAATAAGTTACAACATGTTTGAATCTTTGAGCGCTGAAGTGGAATGTTACAAATGTAACAATTTTGGACACATGGCCAAAAATTGCAGAATGACCGTCCTTCCTAAAGAACCTCAATAGAGTCACAAACAAGAACCTCAGAAAATGACATGGATACGAAAACAAGATCAGTATAGCAAGGAAGAATGCATAGTCGCTCTACAAGATAAGCAGAAGAAATGTGGTTGGTATGTTGACAGTGGATGTTCAAAACACATGACAGGTGATAGAGACAAGTTTCTTACATTACAAAAGGAAAGAGATGGATCAGTCTCCTTTGGAAATGATGATTCATCCAAAATCATTGAAAAAGGCAGAGTCCGAATTGGGAACAAGAATGAAAAGCAGAAAATGTTCTACTAGTAGAAGATATGAAACATAATCTTTTAAGTGTGAGTCAAATGTGTGATCAAGGTAATAAATTTACTTTCGATTCACAAAAGTGTGAGATAAGAAAAGAAAGTTCAGGGAAATTAGTCGCTACAATTACAAGAACTTCAAGCAACATATATGTGTTAAGCGAAATTGGAAATGAAAAGTGTTGTCTAGGAAAGGAAGATGAAAGTTGGTTATGGCACAGAAGAATGGATCACATGCATTTTGATAACCTTGTCAAAGTCAGCAAAAGAGAAGCAGTCAGAGAAATGCCCCAGATCACGAAACCAACCAACACTTTGTGCAAGCATTGCCAACAAGGAAAACAAACAAATACCAGGCTCAAATCAAAAGAATATTCAACAATAAAACCACTGGAAATTGTGCATACTGATCTAGTTGGACCAACTACAACAAAAGGCTTCAAAGGTGAGAGATACTTTATGTTATTAGTTGATGATTATACAAGAATGACTGCATTTTTCTTTCTCAAGAACAAATGAGAAGCTTTTGAAAATTTCAAGATCTACAAGGAAATGGTTGAAAATGAGATGGATTCAAGAATCAAATGCTTAAGATCTGATAATGGAGGAGAATTCATCTCAAAGGAATTTATGGACTACTGCAGCAATCATGGAATAACAAGACAATTCTTCGTCGCTAGGACACCTGAACAAAATGGAGTTGTTGAAAGAAAGAACAGGACAATACAAGAAATGGATCGAACAATGATAATGGATTCAAAGTTGACAGATATTTTTTGGACACAGGCAGTGCATACAACAGTTCACATTCAAAATAGAGTAATGCTCAGAAACAACACTGATAAAACTCCCTACGAGATATGGAAAAGAAGACCAACAAATGTGAAACACTTCATAGTAGTTTTTGGAAGCAAATGATACATCAAAAGAGAAGATGGCAGAATGAGAAAGTTTGACTCTCGTGTGGACAAATGAATACTTGTTGGTTACTCAAGTACAAGGAAAGCATAAAAGTGTTACAATTTAAGATTAAACAAAGTTGTGAAAAACATCAACGTAACAATTGATGAAACATGCAGACTAGAATCAAAGAAAGAAGAAAACAAATATGAAGAAGAAGATGAATATGAAGAGAATCCGAGAGAAGTAGAAGAGCAAGTTCAACAAGTATCTCCAAAGACACCTAGAAAACGAGTACAAAAGAATCATCATTCAGATCATACTATTGGAAACAAAGATGCAGGAGTTGAGACTAGAAGAAAAATCCGTTCACTAGAACAAACACACCTAGCACGTTTATTTACAATTGAACCAAATTGTTTTGAGGAAGCCAGGAAGGATGAATTTTGGAATAAGGCCATGGATGAAGAATTAGATCAAATAGAGAAAAATGACACTTGAGAATTGGTTCCAAGACCAAAGAATAAGAATGTGATCGACACAAAATGAGTTTTCATGAATAAATTGAATGAAGATGGACAAGTTACAAGGAACAAAGCTAGATTGGTATGTAAAGGATATGCACAGATTGAGGGAATCAACTTTGAAGAGACATTTGCCCCAGTTGCCAGAATGGAGACAATCCGTTTACTTTTAGCTTATGCATGCTCCAAGAATGTTAAAGTATATTAGATGGACGTAAAATCATCTTTTCTGAATGGGGAACTTGAAGAAGAAGTTTACATTGAACAACCAGAAGAATTTCAGTTGTCAGAGAACATAGACTATGTGTGTAAATTAAATAAGACCTTGTATGGTCTAAAACAGGCTTCTAGAGCATGATACTCCAGACTAGATAAGTATCTGTAGCAAGAAAGGTTCAGAAAAGGAAGTGCAGACAAAAACCTCTACATTTAGGTAAGTCAAGGTAATATTTTATTAATTGAAGTTTATGTTGATGATATTATTTTTGGTAGTGATGATGACAAATTAAGCCAGAAATTTGCAAAAGACTTGCAGAATGAATTTGAAATGTCGTTACTTGCAGAACTATCCTTCTTTCTGAGACTTCAGATACATCAAAGCAACCAAGAATTTTTTATTTCTCAAACCAAGTATATCAGAGAAATGCTAAAGAGGTTTGGAATGGAAGATTGCAAACCAGTTATCACTCCCATGCAAACCAGTTGTAAGTTGAGCAAAGATGATGATTCAAAGTCTACAGAGCAGAGACAATATAGGTCAATGATTGACAACCTACTATATGTGACAGCATCCAGACCAGATGTAATGCAGGCAGTTGGACATGTGGCATGATTTCAAGCAGCACCAAAGGAATCACATGTATTAGCAGTAAAGAGGATCTTCAGATCTCTGAAAGGAACATAAGAGTTTAGATTATGGTATCCAAAATGAAAAGATCTATCACTTATTGCCTACATAGATGCAGATTGGACAAGTTGTATTGATGATCGACGAAGCACCAGTGGAGCAACATTCTACTTAGGTGAGTGTGGTATCATGGCTAAGCAATAAATAATCATCGGTATCTCTATCTACAACTGAGGTAGAGTATATTGCAGCAACATATTGTATACAGGTTCTTTGGATGAAACAAACTTTGACAGATATACAGGTTGAGTATGATGAGCCCATTCAAATATATTGCGATAATACAAGTGCCATCAATATCTCAAAAATCTCAGTAATGCACTCCAAGACGAAGAACATTCCAATCAAGTATAACTTTATACGGGAACATGTTGCAGAAAAAAACATCAGAGTTAAGTATGTGGGCACAAAAGAATAAGTGGCAGACATCTTTACAAAACCACTTCCATGGGAAGCCTTTGAATATCTTTGCCAAAGACTTGGAGTTATTTCTACTCCAAAAATGAATTCTTTTTGAATGCTTATCTTATATGTCTTAGATGTACAGGAGGAAACACCATAAGAGGACAGTCTGTCAGGGGGAGCAACCCTAGATGGAAAGATACATTTTCCATTGATGACAAAGGGGAGGAGATTTATCAGATGCAGAGGACAGAGACATGGTTCCAGAGGGAGCATATTTATCAGATGCAGAGGATAAATGCATGGTTCCAGGGGGAGCATAAGTGATATGATTACAGTATTGCAGCAGAGTGTTTCCATCAATGCCAAAGGGGGAGATTGTTGATTAAGGTTGGTTGTCACTGATGTCAACCCTTGAAGAAATCCCTCTAGCAAAACGGTTTGGGTAATGGACCCAATATTGTTTGATGTAAATATGACTCATTATTTTTTTGTCATTTTTGATAAGAAGTAAATATGGATGAAATCCAAAGTGGTCCCCTTATGGTGAAAGCTCTCACGGGAAGACGCTTTGTGGAGTAAGAGAGGTCATGCTTAATTGTGGAATAATGAGATGAAGGAAAGTGAATTTTTCAAGGAAAATATGTTAGATGGATAGTGTTTGTCATGTCATTTCCGGTGGTATGTGGAACGACACATAATTCCTCACGGTTAGAGTTATGGCCATGAGAAGTTGGAGACCCCAGGTTTGGGTAATGGACCCAAGTTTGTTTGATGGGAAACGGTATGAGTTATGATATATTTTCAGATAATACTATTCTATATGGATAGTATATGTCATGCCATTTCTGGTGGTATGTAGAACGTCACATAACTCCTCACGGTTTGAGAGTTACGGCCTTACGAAGTTGGAGGACCCTCATATGTCATCTAGAAGCCCCAAAAGTTCAAAGTAGTCAAAGTGGTTTAAGAGATTTTAAAAGGTAAATAATAAAGTGAAGTGATGAGTGTATTATAATTCAAAGTGAATACAAAACAAATTATTTCAATAATAAATTTAATGGAGAAATTAGAAGTGGACCCAACCCTAAAATAAGGAAAGTGGGTCAAGTGATCTAAAAGATGCTTTTAAGGAAGTTACTTAGAGAGTATAAATAAGAGACAAAGCTCTCTCATTTGAATGACACTTGAGCATATTGAATATCTATAGGTGTCTGAGGTAACCAAATTATATCTAAGTCAAAATTCTGAGGAAAGTGAAGAAAAGAAGGCCGAAATGCAAGGAAGGATAAGTTCTTTTGATGGTGCTTTCTAAGGTATGTTATTTACAGGTCATCTCACCATTTTCTCTATAACTGTTTTTCTATAATGATTCAGATCTTGAAATTGCTATGCCAGTGAAAAAACATATCCAAGTATCTATGATAAACAATTCATCTTGTGGGTCATTTTATTTTTGGAGTTACACTAGGTGGAACATAGGGTTTGTGGCCAGTCCTGAAACTAGTCAAAATCAGGTGTTTCGGGTAAAAACGTCATAACGTCTTCATAACAGATCCAAATTCAGTGAGACAAAATGTGTTGGTTAGGGTACAGTCTGTAGTATGCTGTGTAATAGCGTCAGATCAATTCATAAAATATTTTGTGTGGGGCACGCTCTACAAGGTCGCTCTCTAGAATAAGTCATAATTCAACAAGGTGTGCCATTTTTGCTATAACTCCTTTTCTGAGAGGTTCCAAGTAGTGACACTTGGAGGAATTGCAGAAAAAACACTGAAGAACATTGTGTATCGGTTTCATATATTTATACATTACAGGCTCAAAGTTATGATTACTTCAAGTTAGGGTTGTTGACTAATCCAAAACTAGGTATGTGAGACTAAAGAAAAGATTGATGAAAATGTTAGTCTCTTGTTTTTAAAGTTAAGGAAGGTTTGAAGGAATATGATCATATACACCAGGTCTATTACAGAGCTACAAATCATATTTGGATGATGAAATTGATGAGGACTTTTGGTTGTGGTACATGTTGAGTACATGGTTGAGACACGTAGTTGATGAGTTGGTGCACATACATGAGGTGTATAGTTGATGATGTTGGTACATATTGATGAGTCATAGTTGATGAGTAGTTGACACATGATTGGTGCATACTTTGTACATGGTTGGATGCACTTGTTTATGGTACATGTTGATTATAGGTTGGTGCATGGTTGATGCACTTGTTTATGGTACAGGTTGATTACAGGTTGATGCATGGTTGATTCATGGTTCAGATTGTTTGGTACAGGTTTACAGTGGTATATTTCACAGTGAGTGTGACAATGGTTCCATCATTCTATTTCTACTTCAGGGTGGTAGGAAAGGGCAAGGACAGGTGGTTGTAGCCGGAGAACATTGGGGGTTGTAGCCTCTTTCTGGTTGTAGCCAGAGAATTGGGGAGTTGGAGCTTCCCTCAGGTTGTAGCCTGAGAAACTAGGGGGTTGGAGCCTCCTTCCAGTTGCAACTGGAAAACAAAGGAAGTTGGTGCTTCCAATGAATGTAATTCTTCAAGACATATAAGAAAAAACATTCCGTGGTTTTCTCTCGATTTGGGTTTCCACGTAAAACACTGGTGTACTGTGTATATGTGATTGTTTATTTCTTACTGCTCATTATTGCATACTAATTCTATATTGATATAACATTTAAATAAAAATGATTATAATTACGCTATTACTGATTCACCCCCCCTCTCAGTAATCCAACAATAGGCTTATACCTAAAATCCACATTCATATTTATACCAATATATTCCTAATATCAAAAAATAGATCGAACTTGTATTTGCTTCACTATTTCCATTCAGATAGTACGTCACATGAATAAGTAATTATCACATATTCATATCATCGCTATCAACTTAATATACAATAAAATATTGATCAAGATAACGGGTAGAAGAACATATCTGAAATCGATGTCGAAACACAAATGGAACATCCAAGTTCCACCCAACCGTAGAATTAGAACAACCAAAACTACTTGTTCCGTTCACCCCCTAGCCATACCACGAGTCCATAAGGGAAAATTCCAATGATCCTCTTTCGCTACAATCCTCTTTCTGATCAGAAACCCCCTTGCCTCACACTCAAAATAATGTTCATAACGACAAGTGATAACTTTTCTCCAGCATACTCTGCAATGTCCTGCCTCCTCCCATATGCTCTATATCAAAAAACATCTTATGCCTAGGTCTTTTTCCCCCTTGTGGGAATTTTTGCAGCTTTAGAAATCCTTGATTTTCAGGGGCTACTAGTGGCCAAATTCCTCATTTTCCACTTGTAAAATTCATCCCTGTGGCGTTGGAGTTACTTCACACACACCTAGAATTTATTTTTCTTAAGGTTTTTATTTGTTTATTAGTCATAATTAGTCATTATTCAGTCTCCTATATTTTAGGAGAGAATATTCCACCTGGAGAATATTCTCTTTCAGTTCACACTTCAGCTTGACTAGTTGAGTTGAGTTTATATGTTGCATTGGGATCATCACCATGAAACATTAGGATCATCACCATGCTAATTCGACCTTTCCTTGGTATCATCACCAGAGTGGCGCATTATCCTTGATTCCCTAAGTTAACTCCTCACTACTCTCTATTCAGTTAGTTAACTGAAGACTAGTTGACTAGTTAACTCAACTAAGTGGCAGTTCACTACCGTAATTACCTGAGAGACTAGAATAGGAGGCAGTTCACTCCCGTAACTGCTGGTGTGTGTCCAGATCACTCTAGACCACCACTATGGCGACTTGGTTCACCTCAAGTTGAACTCATTGAGTTATACATAGTATATCATGTGTAAATTATTCATTATTCACAACGGTTAATGAACATTCTTCCATTGCTTTTCTCCTTCTTCTTCTTTCTCTAATTCTCTCTGCAAATGTGTGTATTATTGTTTAGCTAAATCTATTATGTGCAGTTTCAATATATTTACATGTTATCAGAGCCGATAGATTGCTAAGCAAAAACTACACCAAAAGTTTTTGCAGGTACAAAAGATTGAAGACAATGCAAAGATGGAATTCCAAAAATAATTCATTCTTACACCTTACAACTATTTTGCATGGAAGAAGAAAATAGCCATACATATTTGATCCAGATGGTTGTATAGGTTAACGATGAATACATATACATAGGCGACATCATTCATAGAAAAATCCAAGTACTTAAATCGCATGGATGAGACACTCAGAACAATTTGCAGTCTTATTTCTCCTGATCTCCTTTTTCATATATCTTCATGTAAGACTCCCAATGAATCCTGGACCATCTTGGAAGGGCTCTTTGGAAAACAGGATGAGATGAGGGGACACATGTTGGAGGTGGAGCTGCTCACAATGGATCCAAAAAGATTCGAGAATATCCAAGATTTCTTTACAAAATTCAAGGATTTACTATCGCAACTCAAAGATTGCAGGGTTGATAAAACGAAGGAGGAGAAACAAATGGTTCTCACCATTCTCTCCAAGATTGGTCCTGAATTCTCAGTATTCATATCTACATTCCATACTGCCAGATTCCCCTCTGGAGCCACCTAGAAGATGCCTTCTCTTGAGGACTTTATCGAATCCTTGACACAAGAGCAAACGAAGCTCATCAAAATGGGCGCAATCAAAGGCTCAAGGGCGGATGCACTTACTATGCATGATGGAAGCCACAAATATCAAAAATATAAATATAAAGATAAGCGGAAATCCCATGCACATATGAAGAAGGAAGGGTACACAAAACCCTTAATCGATGCCTCCAGATCCAAAGGAGAAAAGGGAAGAAAATGAGAGAAATGCACATACTGTCACAAAGGATTCCATTCGGAATCCACATGCATGCAAAAATAAATAGATCTGATGTCTCAAATACTTTAAGAAAACAACCTTGGAGATCGCATCCCCGAAGGTGCAAAGAAGAAGAAACTAGAAGATTTGAATTCCAAGAAAGACAATTCTAGCCATGCCTTGATTGCCATCAACTCCTCTCTCGATGCTTGGATTGTAGAATCGGGAGCATCACATCACATGGCTGCCTCAGAAGTAGTATATTATTTTTTGGATGCATGCAAATGTCCTCCTATTCTGATGGGGGACAACTCTTCTGTCGAAGTCACCGGTAAATGAAGGATTGAAATCACCAACGGAAGCTTCGAGAACGTGATGCATGTTCCCAAGTTTTCTGTCAACCTTCTCTCTGTGTATCAGATGACGAATTCCAACACCGAAGTCATCTTCACACCAAATTCCGTGGACATTTACGACATGCAAACCAACCTCAGGGTTGCTACCGGTGAGGTAAATCATTAGTCTAGATTGTATACATTTTTTGAATTCATTGAACCTGATTCTGCTTTATTGTTTACTCATGCTGATGAAAGTAGTAGGATATGGCACAAAAGGTTTGGACATTTGATTTCAGATACATGCAACAACTTAGCAAGAACAAATTAGTTGATGGTATACTAGACATCCATTTCTCCAAGGGACCATGTGAGGGATGTGTTCTCGGAAAACACCCTCAAGAGAAATTCGACAAGGGAAAGTCTGAACGAGCTTCCGCACCTTTAGATCCGATCCACAGTGACCTCATGGGTCCTTTTCCGCATCCATTGATTAGCAAATCGAGGTTTTTTCTCATTTTTGTTGATGATTTCTCACGTTTTACTTGGATCTACTTTCTTAGGCAAAAATTTGAGGTCTCTCAACACCTCAAAGATTTCAAAGCCTTGGTTGAGACACAGTCCGGAAAGAAGATCAAAGTCCTTTGAACTGATAACAGGGGAGATTATGTGAATCATGAGATCCACAATATTTTCCATGAGGAAGTGATTCAATTGCAAGACACAGTTCCCTATACTTCGCAGCAAAATGGAGTTGCTGAGCAGAAAAAATGATCTCTAAAGGAGATGGCATCTTGCATGTTGCATGCAAAGTCACTACCACAAATACTATGGGCCAAAGCACTTAACTTTGCAACATACATCCAAAATAGATCTTCTCATAGATCTGTTAAGGATAAGACCTCCTACGAGGCTTGGAGCGGCCTCAAAGTGGAAGTGACCCACTTTCGTATTTTTGGTTCACGTGCATGGGCCAGGATTTCCTCTGAAAAGAGGAAGGCACTTGATCCACAAAGAACTGAGTGCATTTTTGTTGGATATCCTGACGGTGTGAAGGGATATCGGCTTATTGATCTTTCGTCGGACTGGCTCATCATTGAGCGTAGTGTCCAATTCGAGGAAAGTGTCTCGCATGTACCTCAACAACCTCATGCATACACCTTTACTCTTCCACCTATCTGATATTATGAGCATGCACATGCCGACTCTTCTTCAGACGAGATTTCTTATTCAGAGGACTCAGAGGGTTCAGATTCAGATTCATAGTCAGTACAGTCAGATGCAGATTCAAAGCATCCAGATGCAGTTTTAGAGCCAGAGTAGAGGCTCAAGTGGGCACATATTACTCTTCAGGATGCAGGGGATCTCATAGGTGATCTAGCGGATACTAGGAGGACTTGATCTGATTTTGAGGAGCCTCCTATTTCACTCACTTCCACCAAACCATTGCCTTCCAGGCATATTTTCTTGGTTTAGTCTTCAGATCCACAGTCTTATGGCGAGGCTGCTGGAAATCCCTTTTGGGAATCCGCCATGCAGGAGGAGTACAACTCCCTCCTCGAGAACCACACTTGGGATCTGGTTCCCGGTCCTTCTTGGAGGAAACTTGTCATATGCAGATGGGTCTACAGGACCAAGAGCGCAGCGGATGGATAGATCAGTAGATACAAAGCCAGGCTTGTCGCCAAAGGCTTTCAATAGGTTCATGGAATTGACTATGATGAGACCTTTGCTCCAGTAATGAATATGGATTCCATATGATTGGAACTTGCCATTGCGACATCCAAGGGATGGGAAGTCCATCAGATGTACGTGAAGAATGCATTTCTTCACGGTGATCTCTCTGAGGAGATCTACATGGAGCAGCCCCAAGGATTTATGCAGGACCCATCTTTGGTTTGTTCACTGAATAAGTCACTTTCTGGCCTCAAACAGGCTCTGAGGGCATGGTATGCCAAGATGGACTCCTACATGTTGTCACAGAACTTTGTACATTGTAAATCAGACCCGGATGTATACATGCTCAGGATGGTTGATTCACTTCTACTTTTAGTTCTGTAGGTTGATGATTTGTTGATCGCCGGTTGCTCGACTTCAGTGATTGCTGCAATCAAGAGGATTCTTCATGAAATTTTTTTGAGGAGGGACATGGGTCCAGTACACTTCTTCCTTGGACTTGATATCATTCATGATGCCTCAGGCATCAAACTATCTCAAGACAAGTACACACGAGATCTCCTTGAGAGATTTCACATGAAAGACTGCAAGTCTGCTTTCACTCTTTTTCTATCAGGAGTCAAACTTGAGGATGGCGGGGAGACTCCACTCGTTCACAACACATTGTACATATAGCTAGTGGGGATCTTGTTGTATCTCACACACTCCAGACAAGACCAGACCTCTCATATGCAGTTGGCGCAGTTTCCAGGTTCATGCAGGAGTGACATGAGCTTCATTGGAAAGATGCAAAGCGTATCCTTCGATATGTATAGGGCACCATCCCATTTGGGATTCATTATGCGGCAGACTCTATAGTAGATCTCATTGGGTTTACTGATTCCGACTGCGCTGGCGATAACATTGATCGCAAGTCCACATCTGGTTACTCACTCAGTCTTGGCTCTGGGCCTATCTGTTAGTCAAGAAAGAAGCAAGATGCCATTTCTCTATCTTCAGTCGAGGCAGAGTACAGAGGGGTATTTAACATAACCATTCAGGCTGTGTGGCTACCAAATTTTCTCACTGAGTTGGGCATTCGGTTTCATCGGTCGATCGTCATGTGGTGTGATAACCAAAGCACTCTGAAGTTCTTCAGAGATCCAATTCAGAGGCAGCGGACGAAGCACATCGAGATCCACATGCACTACATCCGGCACTTAGTACATGAGGGGATCATCGACTTACAGTTCTGTCCTTTAGCAGAACAAACGACAGAGATTTTCACCAAGACCTTCACTGAGAAGAAATTCCATTCTCTGCGAGGTTGTCTTGGAGTGAAGGACACAATTGCCTAGCAATTGTAGTTCTTCTTTTTACATACATTGTACCTTGAGGGGGGGGGGGTTCGCATGAGGTTTTCCCTCATTCCTCACTTCTTTTTCAGTGTATCTTTTGTACTTGGGTACCTAACATGGCCTCATTGCCGGGACCCAATCTTCATTTTCACCATAGTGATGTTTAGGGGGGGTGTTGGAGTTACTTCGCACACACCTAGGATTTATTTTTCCTAAGGTTTTTATTTGTTTATTAGTCATAATTAGTCATTATCTAGTCTCTTATATTTTAGGAGAGAATATTCCACCTGGAGAATATTCTCTTTTAGTTCACACTTCAATTTGACTAGTTGAGTTGAGTTTAGATATTGCATTGGGATCATCACCATGCAACATTGGAATCATCACCAAGCTAATTCAACCTTGCCTTGGTATCATCACCAGAGTGGCACATTAGCCTTGATTCCCTCAGTTAACTCCTCATTACTCTCTATTCAGTCACTTAACTGAAGACTAGTTGACTAGTTAACTCAACTAGGTGATAGTTCACTCCCGTAACTGCCTGAGAGACTAGAATAGAGGGTAGTTCACTCCCGTAACTGCCTGAGAGACTAGAATAGGTAGAATTTCACTCCCGTAACTGTTGGTGTGTGTCTAGATTACTCTATACCACCACTATGGTGACTTGGTTCACCTCAAGTTGAACTCATTGAGTTATACAGAGTATATCATGTGTAAATTATTCATTATTCACAATGGTTAATAAAAATTTTTCCGTTCTTTCTCTTATTCTTCTTTATCTAATTCTCTCTGCAAATGTGTGTATTATTGTTTATCTAGATCTATTCTGTGCAGGTTCAACATATTTACATGAGGTAGTTCAAGTTTGTTCCCCACTCATGGAGTCATGTCAGCTGATTTCAACCTGGTTCCATTTGTCCTTTTGCAATTAATATAAAAATATTTGTCTTTTACATGTGTCATAGTCAAAGAGTTGGTTAGGAAAATCAAATCTTTTTCCAATAGTCACAATAATTAATTACAATTAATAAAATTCCAAATTTGGAATTTCCATAAATGACAATAATTTTTCAAATACAAATTTACCAAAAATGGAAATAAATACCTAAGTGTGTATCGAATTTAATAATTAATTATTTGAGGGATATTACAAATGGTAATTGTAAATGTTTTACCAATTATAGTAATCACCATTACAATGAGTTTATTGTACACGTGCGATGGTTTAAGTTCAAGTTTGTTATTTCACTCCAAACTTGAACTTGTTGAAGGAGTTACTCTTAGTAACTCCTTCAACAAGTTCAAGTTTGGAACAAGTGCGATACGCTAGTTAGTTTGGACACCCAAACATAAGCAATAAACAATTTTTTATTAGTGACTGTTCTTTCTTCCAAAATAAGCCTGAATAAAATTGAATAATTAAACCTCTACGACTAAATACACTAAACAATCATTTACGAGTGAGAAAATTTCCTCGGGTATACTTCCTTCATCAGAGAACGCGCATGCGTTTGGTTTTAAATATGACCTTTAAACAAGGAATTCGATGTTAGTATCAAAGGTTACAAAAATGATATATATATATATATATATATATAGGAAATACATAACAACAAAAACAAAAAGAAATGAGTTAGCGTACTTACAGTAGAAGACAGTTGAAATTTGTTAAGGTCCTAACCCGCACATAAGTAGATTAATGTATTCGGATGTAATAAAGGTCAATATTAATAAGACCTTTCAATAAAATAGAATAAGGCGGATGTAAGAAGACCTAATAGAAGCTTCCGCTTCTAGAAGGATCTT
>ML779504.1:207579-220070 GCA_009831015.1 Picea engelmannii | reverse complement strand
TTCACTATTTTATAAGTTGTGTACCTCATGTTTATAAAGAAATAATTGAATATGATAACCCAAGAACTTTAGAAGAAGCAACGAGGAAGACAAATTTCAGTTATGAAAAAAATAAAAATAAAAATCAGAATGTGAACAACTGATGGGTGTCAGGCTCTGCTCCGTCGTCAACATTTCTGGCGCCGTTGTCGGGAACGAAGTTGAAGATTTTCCCTGGCCAGAACGACATTGAGCCTCTGATTCTAAAGGTGCATCAGACATTAGAGCTCTTAAAGATTGCTACTGTGCACCTGGCAACTCCACTGTGGCGGCTCCATTGTTTCCACATCACTGTTTCAGCTGTGACTACTATTAGCACACCTGAAAGCTGACCCTAAGGAGCTTTCTCGAGAAGGTTTTAGCAGCTGCTTTCTTAGCCTGAGAAGCTTCCTGGGGTAACGAAAATGTTAATATCTGGCCTTTGATGGTGAACAAGGACCAGACACACTTGAAGCTGCGCATCTTTCACCTGGTGAATCCATGATTCGAGGATCGATTGGCGACTCCACTGGTTCGATATGGAGAAAATTCTGGCTCAAAGGTTTGCTTTCTGTGACTTTTCTCAGATAGTTGGTTTTCCTAATGCACTTCCTGATAGAGACATCTGGGAAAATTTCCTCCCCGAATTTCACGCAAAGAGTTGGGAGGTACCAGCTGAGCATTTACTGGACTTCCATGAAGCTATTCATCGACACAATATCACGCATGAGGATGTCCAGATTAAGCTCTTCAGGTATTCATTGAAGGGAGCTGCTCTTGAGTGGTGTCGATCCCTTCTCGCTGCGACTATCCGCTCTTTAACAGGTTTTCATACAGCTTTCAATTCTTTTTGTAAGATTACTATCCAGCTGATTGTTTGTATGAAAATTGTTGTGAAGAATTTTCTTTGCTTTGTGAATCCTTTGATGGCCCTGCAGACGATGTCTGCGATGAAGCCCTTACTGTGGAGGAAAGCATCTGCTGTGAAAAAATTGAGGTGTTGAATGATATGGGTGGTGTTAGCTCGAGAATGGAAGCCTCTGACATCATATCAGATGCGTCTGTACTTTTAGATGTTCATAAAGATCAACACGTCTCTTGTGGAGATTATGAGTTTGTAGAGCAGATGTGGTCCATGGTAGGTGGCTCACCTAAATGTCGGATTGAAGCAAATATTCCTAGCAACCCTGTTTATGAGGACGGAGACCTTCCCGTTTGTAAATAAGAGATTATTGTGGAAGATGTTTCTTCTCTTTTTCTCCAGGGAGTTTCTCACGATATATGTTTACCTAGGATTAACGAGGAAAAGATTACGTGTGAGCAGCCAGAAGCAGCGGGTCCCACTGTCCCTGAAACAAATATTTTTGACGGGATCACCATTCTGGAGGAGGATCATATCCATGAATGACAGGCCCTTTTTGATATATATTATAGTGATGATGAGCAACAAGCTTATCCTACTTTTGGTCACTATAGAGATACTGAAGAGCCAGTCAGCAAACAAAACCACCCCATGGTCCCTATTTATGATGAATACGAATCGGACTTGGGGGAGACCGAACCAGAGGAGCAGAATATTTCATGTTCAGAGCCAGTCAGCGAGCAGCCACCGCCCGAGAGCAGGGAGCCTACGTCAGTTGTCCACCATCAACCTGTGCTTATCAGAGATATTCAGCCATAGGTGAACAATTGTGTAGCAAAGGAGGGTGTTTGTCGCCCATTTTCTTGAATTTTCCACTCATTCTATGACCCTGTCTGCAAGTACATGGAGTGGCATTTCCCATATGCCTTGGAGCCGCCCTATTTCATCTCAACTCCAGCCTATAAGGAGGAGTTGAAGAGTGTAACCTCTCCGCTGTCACGGTTACACCATCCGCTGATGATCATCGACAGAAGGAAGGAGATTCTATCCAGGAAGTTGCTTGAATGGATATGGTGGAAGTTTTCTTTCACCTAGCCCATGTAAAGTGTTTTATTAGCTTAGGACTGTACATAAATAAGCTCCTATAAGCATGAACGTTTATTTTGTTTTCTTTTTATTTTTCGGCCTTTATTTTCAGCAGCGGGATGTTTTGAGCCTGACTCCATAGCCCAATAGCAAGGCACTGAAGCTGCAGAATGAGTTCTTAGAGCATCACAAGGACGCCTCTAGCCCCCATGGAGCCTAATGTTAGTGATAATTCTTGTCTTGGGCTCGAGATCATTCGGGTCTGCAAGTTACACGAGAAGCGCCCGAGCGCAGCATGGAAAAATCTCATTTTACGGCTTCCAATCAAATGAGCGGGCGAAATTATGTTGTCAACGGCCCAGATTCATCCATAAGAACAGATCAATGGTCATCGGGATATCGGGGCTACCAAGTTAACCGATATATAGTTTCAAAGAAAGCACCTATATTTCAAGACTAAATCTGGATCGTTCGATCCAGTGACGTGTGGCGCAAGATCTAGTCATGTCGGCATATTGACATTCAGGAATTCGAAGGGTAAAATTCCCTCGTCATCTCACATCTCGAAACCCCGAGCCTCGAAACGCCGATAAGTGCCTTTGAAGCTAAGCCTATGGTCCTAGCACCTGGTCATGTCAAGCGAGCCTGGTAATGGAGGACACACGGTGCAATAGCTGAGCCACGAGTGGGGCCATTCAAGATTTTCACGTTGGAAGCACCGAGGTCCTCTCAATCATCCATCTATCAATGAAACTCAGGCGCATTGGAATTAAAGGGGGGTAAAATGCAAAGGAATGGGTTAAAAACCCACTTGTCCTAAGTTCGGGATGAAAATGTGTCTGTGTTTAAATAGAAATCAGATCTGGACGATAGGGATTAGAGCGCCCAGATCAATGACGCACATTGGATTCCGGAGCCCCCCCGCCTTTCTACCTTTAAGCGGAGGGGGGGGGGGGGTCCGGAATCGGGGATGCATCTCTCCGACGGCTGTGATTAGAGCGCCCGGATCAACGACGCACATTGTATTCCAGAGCCTTCTGTCTTTCTGCGTTTAACCAACATGGGCCCCTTTCCCGTCGTGTCATCTTTTGTACCATCCTTCCCCTTTCCATCTATTCTCCTCCTGGCTGTGCAATGAGGCTCGCTCCCTTTAGCCCTTCCTCATCCTCCGACATTTGTCTACCTTCCCTCTTCTGGTCCATGTGGTCCCTCCCCCCATCTCATCATCCACTCACCTTCCGAGCCTCCTCGTCCCCTGCCATGTGTCCCGCTCCTTTCCATGACAACGTTTCTCTACTACACCCATCCTTAGACCCTCTTATCTTCTACCACCTCATCACGTCTCATCTCACCCTCACAGTGTTGATTCCATCACCTCCCTTTCCCTTTCCACTTCAAGCGTGCCAGTTCCTCCACGCCTTTTCATCAGACAGTTCAATTAATCCAGGTGGCAGTGTGAGGGGTTGTCCACGTCCCAAAGGTGCCAAGTTGGCCGGGCCATCCTCAATCCCAATGAAGCAGTTATTTAGGTAGTTGGTGGTGGTTAGACATCGCCTCTGCCATAATGGGAAAGTCCGACAACGAATTAAAGGCACGTCGGTTCGCCCATGGAACTGTCAGGAATTCGATTGCGTCTGCCATAAGTTGCACGATCATTCAGAGATGGCAGCAAATTGTCATAAGCCATGCAGACGCAATGTGTTTGACGCAACGTCTCGATTTTGTTGCTGTTGTTGTTTTGAGTATATGTAGGCGTTTTCGCCATTTTTGTATCGATCGATGGGATAGCAAAGCTCCCGACTGTAAAGTTTTAATGATCATTCTAGTTCTATGGTTATGCATCTGTGTTTGAGATTTCTTGTTTTATGACAAACAATTTTCCTTCTTCGTCTATGTTTTCGTCTTATACCAAAGAGTTCATGATCGACTGATTCGCATGAGTTGTTGCAGTTATGCTATGATAAAGGATTTATCGTTGCATTATTGTATTCCCTAGTTTTCTGCATTTGGATGTAAGATGATCTTGCCTTTAGATGCTTTCTCTCACAGTCTGTTAGAAACCTGATGTTTATAACAGACCCCTGCACTCTTCTTATGCAAGTCTTCCCCCTACTCACCCTTATTACGACTCACTATTTGAAGTTTATCTAAGACCTCACTCGCCCATGCATGCCTGACCTAGTTTCAGAGTTGAGACGATATTGTTCCGAGTTTACTTCCATTTGATCACTCCTTTATAAACAAATCGTGACATTAAACTGATGGGTGTCGGGCTCTTCTCTTGCTGCAATCCAGGAGTGGCTTCCTTCGCCAACAGAACCATGGCTTTCAGGAATGAATAAATACTTCCAAATATATAATTATTCTAGTGAATTAAAAGCGAAAATGACAATATATAATTTGATTGGGAAAGCTGATATCTGGTGGAAAGATATAAAAAAGGTAAAACATATTAAAGAACGATCTGTAACTTGGATAAATTTTAAGAAATATTTTAAAAGAAAATACTTTTCAGAATAGTATTATGAGGAGAAGGCTAAGGAGTTTTATGATTTAAAACTAGGGAGTATGACGATGAAGGATTTGTGCAGTAATTTCTTAAGTTTGTTGCGATATGTGTTATATTGTTGATGAAAAGCCAAAGATTCACTATTTTATAAGTTGTGTACCTCATGTTTATAAAGAAATAATTGAATATGATAACCCAAGAACTTTAGAAGAAGCAACGAGGAAGACAAATTTCAGTTATGAAAAAAATAAAAATAAAAATCAGAATGTGAACAACTGAAAAGATAAAAAGCATAATAAATTTGAACAAAAAGGAAAAGGAACACAATTTTATAATAAGAATTTTGGAAATCATGAATGAATTTTTCAAGGGAGTAACTATAGAGGTAATAAACCATATAATTTATCTCGGAATAAGGATAAAGAGCCAGTTACTATTTATAATAAAAATACAACACAAAGAGAACCTTTGAAATGATGGGAGTGTGGTGACCCAAATTACTACAAGGACTTTCCTCTTGGAAAGAAAAATAACAACAACTTGTATATTGTCCATGAAGCTTCTACAGTTGAATAAATTGCAAGGAACATTCCAAAAATCAATGCAACATTGGAAAATAGACAAGTAGATCATATGAATTCTATGGTGGAAGTAGAAGGTATGCTCAATAATGAACCAACCTCTATTTTGATTGACCCTGGTGCTAGTTTAGGTTATATTTCATCTAGAGTTGTAAAGATGTGCAAATTACAAAAAATCAAATTTGAAAAGTCATGGTTAGTTCAACTTGCTACAGGTAAAAAAGAAAAGTAATTGAATTTGTTGGAAAGTGTGATTTTTTTATGAATGATTTTAGAGCCCATGCTGATGTAACACACCCATGATGGGGCACAAAAAATTTCGCTTTTCTTAAAGGACAGATTCTCTATTGATGGTTTCTAATTTGAAAATTCGAGGAATGAATCCGACCTCCCGGTCAAGGATCTCCGGTTTTGGAGCCAAACGACTCTCTAAGACCTTGATGGTATCATTCTGAAATTAAACACAGACTCTTTCAGCTTCTGGGTGCACGTCTAATGGTACTCACGACCTTCACCTTTTTTTCTTGCGAAATCTCTGAGTTTGGGCACTAGCCCCTTTTCTGATAAGCCCTTCCTTGTCGTGAACTTAGGCGATGACCTCACGTAATACACGCGATTGTGGGCATAGCCAAGGGTGGTTTGAAACCAACTACTTTTCGCCCCACAATTCACCTTGAGCCTCCATGTTTCCTTTCTCTAAAACCGTGGTCTGGATTGTTGTACGCCCTCAACTTTTTAAAGTTCACGCACCTTTGTTCCCTGAAATGCAATGGGACCGTTGATCTCACAACCTTCACGGTGCTTCTGAACTGACGGCTCAGATATATGATTTTTGAATATATGGATAAGATATAAGATTTCTAAATCAACGACTGTGATTTATTTTGCGATTCGGGTTTTCGGAGTTTCAACTCTCAAATTTCGCTTCCTCCGTCAGTAGCTATCTTTCAGAGTGGAAGAAATGTTGACACTTGTCCTCAGAAAACAGATGGTTTTGATGAACTCCAACTCTTTGACCTTCGAGAGTTATTTCTCCTTCATTCACCCTTTTCCCCTGGAGTTATATATCAGATGCCACACGTCTACTCCGATCAACGATCTACATCCGTTCTCCACAAACACAAAAATCTAGAGTGAATCCTTTCAGAGTGTCGCATCTTCTGACACCTGTCCTCTCCAAATCGATGGCCCTGGTCCTCTTCAGGACTTCGACACTTTTCAACCAATACTAGATCAATGGTCCTTTGACCTCCTCCTTGATCAACGATCGATATCTCTTTTGTGACTTTGGCGCTTTCATCCTCTTCTTTCCTCTGGAGTGCTCCATACCCAAAGTTATAGATCTGGCGCCACACATCCACTTTCAAATCAACGACTGTCGTCCTCTTCGGGAATTCATCCTTCAACAATTTCAATTCTCAATTTCCCCATGCTCTGCTTCTCCCAGAGTGTTTTATCCAGAGTTTGCGATCTGATGACATGTGTCCTCTCACAGATCGATGACTCCTAGCTTCTTTGGCTATTTAGGGTTCGACGATTTCAAACTTTTCTCCTTTGTTTTCTCCCAGAGTAATTTCACTTAGAGTTCACGATATTACACCATGTACTCTCTGGCTCTGATGGTCTAGATTCTCTTCGTCTCTTCAGGCTTTGGGAGTGTTTTCACCTGAACTCCATGGATTTCTGCACTCGTTTCTGTCGGAGTGTTTTCACTTGAACTCCATGGATTTTTGCCACGTATCCCTATGTAATGGACGGTTACGTTCTTCTTCAGCCTTTGGTGCTTTGGGAGATTGTCACACTCCTCACTTGGAAACCTCCGAAGTAGTTTTCCCCGAAGTCTTCAATCTATCGACACATATCTCCTTCCGGCCGATGGATAGGATGTACTTCTGGTATTTACTCGGAGTCCACAGACATACGCCATGTGTCCTCTGGATCCAACAACTTACGTTTACTTTGGACGATCTGATGGTTGACATTTTCGTCGAGTATTTACTTACAGTCTAAAGGTTTATTCCACCTGTCCTCTGGATTCGACGCTTGAGATTTACTTCGTTCTCCTTGACGATGGACGGTCCCAAACTACTTTTGGACTTTGGGACTTTGGTAAGTCCACTCTCCTTCATGTGCAAAGCATTAAGGGTTGGGCACCTTGCTCCGATCAGATAACTATTGGTCTTCTGCGCTAAGATCCAACGACCATTGTCACTCCTCCTCTTGAGCTTCTCATCTCTTCTGAATTAGAAAATTTCTAAGTGTTCAAAGGCCTCGACCTTTTCTCCTCTTACGGGTCTGTCTCTTGGACTTTGTGTGCACGCTGGAAAGTGCTATCTCCTCTGATCTTGATTCCCCTTGAAAATTTCGCCTTCCCACACACAACTTTCATTTTAGGGATCTCGTCAAACTTAGATCAAAGGTCAACGATGATTGACGATTCACAGAAATTGCGGGGTTCAACGTCTGCCATCAGGGGAGTGTGCACTCGAATCTAGTTTAATCCTAGTCGTTGATCTTCCTTCCCCAACGATATCAATGACGTGGGTTGATTGCGGGCCATGATCTAGAAGTTCCACTAAATTCATCTTCACACTCTGCAATGATTCCTAACTGTCGATTAAATCGAGGAACTGGTGTTTGATTCGGTATCTCCAGTGAGTATTTGAGTCGATTTGATGATCAGGATGGACTCTCCTCCTGTTAAATGAGTCACATCCATCTCCGCTGTCAGATTCTTAAGTCATGGGTAGTTTTGGTGACTTAACTATCATCTACCTCCTAGATCTGATGATCAGGACGATTCTCGGGCATCCTCAGATCTAAGGCTCATTGTTAACTTCGACACTTTGGGACTTCGAGGATTTTACCTCCCTTATAACGAACTTTCTCAATTCGCTGAACTCGCGAAGTCTGAATGAATCCAAGGGTTAACTCCCACTGTAGAGACCTAATTTAATTAAATCCAAAAATTCATACAATTAAACATATAATTCCTTTCTCATTGCATAAATAATTCATTCACCATCATATAAGCATAAATATTCAACATAAATTAAAATTTATGCACAACATGAAAATAAATTAGCAAATTCATAATTAAAATACCTCCTTCTGATGCTAATTCTCGTTGATCTGGTTGTCCTTTCCCTGCTGCCTTGCCCAACCTGATGCACTGACCCAAATCTGCCCAAACCGACTAACCTCCCAGTCAACTAGGAGCAGCCTGTCCGGTTCTCTAGCTCCAGGATATCGAAAGGAATCATGGCCCCTGTGCCCAAAACCCCCAGCAACCCGGTGCCCCCTGCGATGCTTCACCAAAACTGCAAAACCCAACAACAGAACCAGAAAATCCCAAAAACCAGAACTACAGTCTCTCCTCCCCCATAATTATTCCTTCCCCCTATTCTCCTCCTCCCTCCCATAGGACTCTTCCCCCGTCATATCTTCCCCTTCACCGACTCTCCTCCCCCTCATTAATTTCCTTATCTCCTCCTTTATTACCTTATCCCCCTTCTTTAATTTCGTTATCTCCTTCTTTATTACCTTATCCCCCTTCTTTAATTTCCTTAATTTAATGCTTCATTCCCCCCTTGCATACGTAAAGTATTTAATAAAATAAATTAAAATTATTAACCCCTTTAATTCGTTACTCAAATAATTAATGAGTCAATTAATTAATTAATTAATCATTGATAGATATGAACAAGTAATTAATTAATAAATAAATAATTAATTAATTTTATTAAGAAATAATTATTGTTTAACTAAACATATTAGGACAATCAGATTATCAAATTAATTATAATTAATAATCCCTGTGCATCTATTTAACCAGGGTTGTTACACCCACGCTCTTTCCCATATCCAACGGTCACAACAGACAGTGGCTTCTTCCGAATAGATTTCGTCAGTTCGTCTTCCAAACAAGGGATCCTTCCCTTTCGATACTCAACCTCACTACTCTTCCTGAGCTTTGTTATCTCTGACAGGATTAAGAGCTTTGAGCTCTTTCTCTTGAGCTTAACTCTTGGAAGAGTCATTCTGCACACCTGTTACGCTCATTCCTCAACTCTAGAACTTAAGTGGTTCTCGGTCTCTGCCTACATCACATAGAGCCTGTGCATACGTGCACTATCTCTCCTGAGCTTTAACAGACTGCCTCCTCCAAGGGACTTGGAACAACTAGGAGTGTCGACATATGTACATGAAATTGTGCCCAAGGTTGACGAACTCACAGTTCGTGGATCTAGCTTAAGCCACCACGAGGCATGAACATTTACGAATAAAAAAAATGTCCAATCCAGACTTTCTTAAATGCACAATTTAAACAAGAATAAATAGATACAGTATAAACATTAAGAAAACATACACATCCCTGGGTCATTCACAATATATCTCATTTCATTACATAATTACAACTTAATTTCACAGGGTATGAGAATACTTATGTATTACAAGTTGCATCCAACCAACTTACTGTGGGTGTGCGCCTTTCCAACCAACCATAGGCTCAGAGGAATTCATTCTTAGCACTCTAGCCACCCCCATGCCAAGTGATGATATCACTACAGAATTTACGCCATCTCTCAGAGAAACTCTCTTTGTCACAATGACCCTATTAGGTTTATTAGATGCTTCCTTAGGATCAAGCTTGTGTTCGGGTCCTTCCGAGCATGTTATCAGAATTTCCTTTGGGTTCGAACATATCCCTTACGAGCTTGTGCTATTGCCCCATGTCCCCTCTCTTTTTGTCTTTGTATGTATCTTACCTTCTCTCCTTTGGAAGATTTTCGACCTGTCTTGTTCCTTCTGTTATAAGGAAGCTCGAGTCTGCAGGTCACTATGGTACTTTGAGCTGACATCCTTTACCTAGACCATGCTTCCATTCATGGGGGTGGTTGATGATTCAACCACTGGTCCTTTCTTTATTAATTGATTTATTTCCTCTACAGATATCATGGCTCGTACTTCAAGGCTTCACCCCCCAATAGTCAGTTATGGACAGTTTAACAATAATTCATTTACATTGTCCACATGCCTTAGCATGGTAATCCTATTTTATGATTAATTACAAGTTGGGGGAAATAGGGGTGTTGCAATTCCATCCCTCTTAAAGGAACACTGTCCTCGATGTTCTTTCTCAAAAACACCTGTCATGCCTTTCTCATTCAGCTATTTCAAAAATATTGATCCTTCTTCCTCGGTCAGGTCCTTTTAATACCTTTAATATTGGTCACCTTATTTCAATAATTCTTGGACAAAAAACATGTTAATCATAGTCTTATGCGAAACCATTGCATAAAAGTGATCAGGGGATCAATTTTTTCTCAATTTTCAAAGTTCTCGGAATGCGAAGAAAACAATTCCATTGCGTCCGTCTCGTCTTCCTGATTTCGGCGGTATATTTACTTTCACAAACGGAGTCCGTATGGAGGAGATATCGCGCTCTATCCACCAAGCCAAACAGACAAAAATTTGGGATGCTGACTGTACCTGTCCGTACAGTACGTACGACCACGTGGAGGGCCGTACCATCATGATGACATGACAGTTTGATGATGTGGCAATTGCTGGTTGGTTGTTTGTTGGCGAATATGATGTTGACACGTGTCATAAGTGGTTAATAAGGTGTGGACTTGTGGCCCAATTCATGGGCGCCACGTGTCCCTATATGGTTGGTTTATTATTGGTATGCAAAATATATTGGAGGTCGCGGGGTTTGACCCCCGGACCTCCCCACAGAGCCAACGACTTTGCACAACCGCCCGGCCATTGGGCCACGCCATAGTTCTTGTTAACTATACGCATTTGAAAATATTTAAAGTTACATGTTGTAATATTTGGAAAAGGGCGCGGGCCGGGGCTTAAGCCTCGACCCATGGTTTCATTGAAATACATATGACCCATATATTATATGGCCCGAATCATTGGCGCACATTTTATTTCATTGCATTGTATTGCAATGTATTTTGTATATGAACCATGTGTTGGCACGGGTGTTAAGTATTGGCGTGCGGTTCAAACGGTTGGCGCGGTTTAAACCAACTTAACCACTTCTTTTTAAAGCGCGCGGTCGCATGTGCCCATGTGCCCAGGTGCCGAGGCGGTTAGGGGCTGGCGCACCCTTAACTGTCCTATGGTTTGTACCGGTGCGCGGTTATGCACGGGACTGGGTTCTTTACGCTTAAATGAGCGTGTGTGCCAGGTTTGAAGAACAAGGGTGCAATTTGTAGAAACAGAGACAACAAAGTTGAAGAGGGAGATTTCAAGAAGGCTATCTTCTTCATTTTTCGACCGTTTCAGGTGTTGAAAGAGCCCAGACAAGTGTTTTGGGACGCTGCGGAGCCATTGGAGCAGTCAGTTTGTCATTTTGAGCATTGTAAGGCATGTTTTTGAGCACTTTGAGCAATTTAATAATAATGATCCATTGGAAGCTGGACCAGGAGATGTACCCCGGAGTGGGGTGAACTCCTTTATCAAGTTGCTGTGTTTATGTCTGATGTTCAATGTTTTTATACTACTGTCCATGTGTATTTCTACATAAGTAATCCGTAATTATGTGTTGCAAATTGATCCGGTTGCTTTAAACACATAACATTTCACTTGCAATATTTATTCAAGTTTTTCAAGTTTTCTTCATTTTTAGATCAAGTTGGTATCAGAGCACTGGTTTTGAAGACTTGATTGTTTGCAAGTTTTGTTTCTGATGCTCACAAGGTTGAAACTCACACAAGGAGAAGGTCAACTTGTGGAGCCAAGTTCTTATCCGACGAGGAGGAAGCAGTTTAATTCACTGCAAGTTGCAGAGAGACATTCACCAAGCATGGCACATGCAGAAGATCATGAACGTGTTCCGGACGAAGACGACGATCTCAGACAAGCTGTCATAGAGTTGAGAAACATGATGAAGATTTTGTTGGAACGGAACATAATGTCGCAGGGTGAAGGCTCTAACCCTTCAATGCATAAGGGAGGCGGTGGTGACAAGACTCCAGGCAGACATGGAGGGAATGGTGCTTCTCCACCACCCTCTCCTCCTCCATCATCAGCATCTTCTTCTTCTTCTTCTTCTACAAGTTTGAAACATCTTCCCAATGGGCATGGTTAAACTCCTTCGCAAATTTCGTCATTAAAGCTTGATATAAAATTTGAATTGCCACTTTATAATGGATAAGTTAACGCTGAAAAGTTAGATAACTGGATACGTTAAATTGAAGTCTATTCTAGAATACAAAAGATTCAAGATGATGAAACCAAAATTCAATTAGATTCATTAAGATTAGATGGCTCAACACTTGTTTGGTGGGAATCTAAGACACAGGAAGAAATGAAAAAGAATGGAAATTTTTTTCTTTCTTGGAATGATTTCATAATAGCAATTAATTTTTTTTTTTATCCATTAGCTTATAAACAAAAGGCAACCATGGAATGGCAG
>ML779504.1:190474-203965 GCA_009831015.1 Picea engelmannii | reverse complement strand
AAGGCCAAGTGGATTGAGGTTGGAAGGGTGAGGGAACTATACCCTCATCTTCACATAGACTGAGATAGTCTTTTGGAGGTCCAAAAGCTTCCCAATGGGGAGGTGTGATCAGGGGATCAAATTTTGCTCAATTTTCAAAGTGCACAGAATGCGACGAAAATAGTGCCATTGCGTCTGTCTCGTCTTCCTGATTCCGGCAATATATTTACTTTCGCAAACAGAGTCCGTATGGAGGATATATCGCGATCTGTCCGCCAAGCCAAACAGGCAAAAATTTGGGATGCTAACTGTACCTGTCCGTACAGTCTGTACGGCCACGTGGAGGGCCGTACCATCATGATGACGTGGCAGTTTGATGATGTGACAATTGCTGGTTGGTTGTTTGTTGGCGAATATGATGTCGACACGTGTCATAAGTGGTTAATAAGGTGTGGACACGTGGCCCAATTCATGGGCGCCACGTGTCCCTATATGGTTGGTTTATTATTGGTATGCAAAATATATTGGAGGTCGCGGGGTTCGACCCTCAGACCTCCCCACAGAGCCAACGACTTTGCACAACCGCCCGGCCATTGGGCCACGCCATAGTTCTTGTTAACTATACGCATTTGAAAATATTTAAAGTTACATGTTGTAATATTTGGAAAAGGGCGCTGGCCGGGGCTTAAGCCCCGACCCATGGTTTCGTTGAAATACATATGACCCATATATTATATGGCCCGAATCATTGGTGCGCATTTTATTTCATTGCATTGCATTGCAATGAAATTGTAATACATTGCAATGTATTTTGTATATGAACCATGTGTTGGCACGGGTGTTAAGTATTGGCGTGCGGTTCAAACGATTGGCGCGGTTTAAACCAACTTAACCACTTCTTTTTAAAGCATTCGGTCGCATGTGCCCATGTGCCCAGGTGCCGAGGCGGTTAGGGGCTGGCGCGTCCTTAACCGTCCTACGGTTTGTACCGGTGCACGGTTATGCACGGGACTGGGTTCTTTACGCTTAAATGAGCGTGTGTGCCAGGTTTGAAGAACAAGGGTGTGATTTGTAGAACCAGAGACAACAAAGTTGAAGAGGGAGATTTCAAGAAGGCTATCTTCTTCATTTTTCGACCGTTTCAGGTGCCGAAAGAGACCAGACAAGTGTTTTGGGACGCTGCGGATCCATTGGAGCAGTCAGTTTGTCATTTTGAGCATTGTAAGACATGTTTTTGAGCACTTTGAGAAATTTAATAATAATGATCCATTGGAAGATGGACCAGGAGATGTAGCCTGGAGTGGGGTGAACTCCTTTATCAAGTTGTTGTGTTTATGTCTGATGTTTAATGTTTTTATGCTGCTGTCCATGTGTATTTCTACATAAGTAATCCTTAATTATGTGTTGCAAATTGATCCGGTTTCTTTAAACACATAACATTTCACTTGCAATATTTATTCAAGTTTTTCAAGTCTTCTTCATTTTTAGGTCAAAAAGTTATAGGAAAATTTCATAATCTTAGCACAATAATTATCTACGCAGTTTATGTATTTGTAACCACATGGTTGTTTTGTTATCCAGGATCATTGTTTTTCCTTGACATACCCATTGGGTGCATGATCCCCATCATTAATTTAAAAGAACTATCAAGGTTTCGTCTTCCTTGCGGTTACTCACCTTCGAGGCCCAGGCTCAGGCATCCCCTTCTCTTCTATACAGTCCCTCGGGTGATCCATCTTGCCTTTACAAGGTTTTCTCACACAGGAAGAACTACCCATTGTGTGCATGATCCCAATAAATAGTTTACAAGAACTATTAAGGTCTTCTCTTCCTTGCGGTCACTCACCCTCCAGGCCTAGGCTCACGCATCCCTTTCTCTTCTATACAGTCCCTCGGGTGATCCATCTTGCCTTGCCAAAGTTTTTTCGCATAAGAAGAATTCTAGAGACTCTATCGAGTCTTAAAGTTGAGGTGTCCCTCAAAATTTCTCTGTCGAGGTTCGACTTGTGTTACCTCAAAACAAGATATTCTAGGTGATCATGGCTTACCACGGGGTTCTCATGGCTCACCAGTAGCCATTTTTCATGCTTTTACAACTTGATAGCCTTCTGGCTCAGCTAAAGTTAGGGACGAATGTTACTCTCCTTCTCCTGGAACATAAATAGTTAGGGACGAAGGTTACTCTCCTTCTCCCGACTCAATCATAGATAGGGATGAAGGTTACTCTCCTTCTCCCGAGTCAGTCTCTATTTCATGTGATCGGATTATACTCTTTCTTGCAGTTCTCCCTCGAACCCGAGAGCTCAGTTTATCGTCTCTGCACTCTTCGCAGATATTTCCTATTCACCTATATCACATGTATACAAAAATTCATGAGACATCATAAATTTTTAAATTCAAAAATTTTCTTGTAAATCTGTCATCCACAGATTTCCAAATTCCACATTCTGTTCTCATATTTGTTTCGCAAAGGAACCAGATTCATAATTATGGAACTTTCCTTCCTATAACAGTTTGGCTCAACAAACAATTGGTCTTCATTATGGTCTTAAAGCACTGCCATATTCAAGACCCCTTTCCTTCCTGCACTTTCAACTTCAATCAACCAAACAAATTGTTAGTTCCCATGCATCCATATATATATATATATATTCAAAACCATGCATACTAATATTTCATCACATCTATATAAACATGAAAATGGAGTCCCATTCCTTACCTATGCCTCATTTCAACATACCAAACCTTTCAAAACATAATTCAACATTTCAAAGGATTTAACAAATGTGTCAATATTCATGGCCATATTCATACCCAACACACTCTTGCATTGATTTCAAGTTTGTCACACTTTATGACAGGTTCTTGGCCATGGTGTGTTGAAAGTTAACCAATGTCTTCACCACATGGATTATTCATTTTCTTTCATTCTTATAGCATGACTATGCTTCCAGCAACATGATGATCATGATCCCAAATCAGTACACATGTGAATCAAAAGTTTCACATGCATGCCTTTAAGCATTCTTCCTTTATTAATAACCAGTGTGCCAACACTCATGGCCACCCAAATTTGGTTTTCTCTAACACCTATACAATGTAAGTAGAAATGTTGGAAGGTCCTCCTTCCTCAATGGGAAATCCATTGTTTTCCCTTTATGAAAACATGCATTTCCTTGAAGCAATTCCATGCAACGTGCTATCTATAAGAACTTTTGTTTCCAATTGTTCCTTGATTGGTCCATGTATTCATGACATATCAGTTCATGAATTTTATCAAGGGTTACAATCAGTCTTTACTATCAGAGGTTCAAACCTCTATCATTCAGGTTCTCCTTCCTGAATCATACCCTACTTGGGTATCCAAGCATACATCTGCCTTTCAACGTTTCATACATAACATTTAAGACCATAAAACATTTCAGAAGTGATTTTTACCCAATCCATTCATACCTTGTGCCACATAGGCATGAACATTTTTATACCTGTTTTGGCTGTTAGCACCCCCTCTCATATTATCCCATCAGTGGTGCTCCAAGGGGACTTTTAAAGTACCTTCAACAATATTTCAACAAGAACCTTCTCATAGTCATCCTCTGATTGAGGTTGTTCATTATTGGCAATTGGCTTTCTCAATAGTTCCAATTTATTTCTTTCTACACATGACATACATCATAAACACATTAGTCGTCATGTAAATTAAACATGCAAGTACCATAGCATTTAAACTAATAAAACATTTTCAGACATGTCATAACATATTTGTATGCACTTCATCACATTATCCTTAATGTTTTCATGAGTGCAATACCTAAAGTTCTTAATTGTTTCTGCAATAATACAATCCTCATCACTACGGTGTTAAAAAAATCACTTTCATCAGTGTACTAGCTTTCTCATCCCAGAGAAAAACATAATACACAACAATAAAATAATTGAGAGCTCTTCCCTTCTTCAAATTCTTTCTACATTGCTTGAGACTTTTCAGCCCACCTGAGTTATTTCTAAGGCCTCACTGTCTTTTCTCTGCTTTTGCAATTTACTCCCTGTTGGGATCTTCCTTCTCTTTTCCTTGAGCCGCCTTGGTTAGGTCTCACCCTAACCTTTTTTTTTGAATACAACAACATGCTTTGATAACAATTTTTTTTTGTTCATAATGGATCATGAATTTGTGCATCCTGCACATTACCATTCGATTATTAGAATGGTCAATATCCATTTATTAGTCTTCTATTCATTACATGATGTTTTTCAAAATGTAATCCAAGACTCTGGTATATGTGTGTGTGTGTGTGTGTGTGTATAAGCTTGTGTCTCACTACTTATTTCTCAATAGTCATTAAGGTTGTGACCTTGTTGTCTTGACAGAGTCTTCACACAGTTCTTCCACAGAGAACTCCTTCAGCATGCATGTTCCTTATTGCATATCCATCACTATTTGTGATGGCCTCAACCTTGGGTTAGCTTCAACAGTTCACCAAATATCCCATAAGGAATATAAACATGCATCTTTGTCATGTACCAAAATTATGTATCCATACATATTTTGGTTTTGTTAACTTACATCCATGATGTACTTAAACCATATTCATAATCCTAAACCTTCCTGTAGCGGTCATAGGTATGTTTTGTATCCCACCTACATCTCTACTTTTAAGATCAGTTAACTCAAGATTGTTCACAATCCTTCTCATGTGATTCTCAAAGGCATAATCATTTGCCTCTTATTATGAAAACATAACATCTTTGCTCATTTACCCTTTTTATCTAATTACATTAGTATTTCCTGAGGAAATGGAATGTATTCCCCCTCAAGCTATTATTTGGAACATAACTTTCATGACTCTTTGGAATGGAGTTAGCCATGCATCCATAGTATTCATTTATTCTGGACAAGAGCAATTCTTGCTTTATATTTCACTCATCAAGGCAACCATATTGTATCTTATAACTATATTCTTACATCATACATGTGCATCACTTGCACGTTTAATATGATTCATACCTAACTGGTATTAATATCAAGCTTCATATTAGGAAGCTCCACAATGCATTAAACCCATGCACTCAAGCATAATTAAACACAGATAAGTATTCATCATGATAGCTTATTGCTGACACTTTTTCCATGTCATTCACACACATGGACATATCAGGCTTCTATATCCTTTTCCCAAGGATATTCCAATCATCCTTATGATCATGTATACAAATTCGTGTATAAGTAGGTGCATCTCTTGCACCTTTTTACCTCATGCCTTCACTTGATAGTTTAATTTCATCATTAGTGTCCTTTAGTTAGAGATTTCAGTCACTTATAGGACTAATCTCACAGTCATATCTCATATTGATGTTTCCTTCTCTTATGAAAATAACTAACAAGGTTCGATTTCCTCTTTATGCGACAATGTCTAGCAAGAAAACCTTCTTGCCTTAATGTCCATAGGGTTTTTCCCATCTCGCTTTTCTTTTCTCATGAGGAGTTATATATTCCGATTTTAATTTAAAGCAGTAACTATAATTTCCAAGGATCCTACCTAATCCTATCATTCCTTTAAGACCATAAAGTTATTAACCATTATATAATCCACCATCATCAGTGCCTGAAGTTCCAACTGCCCATGCTTAGAAGTAGTGTTATGAACACTAGGTCATCCATCCTTCGTGCTTCAACTTCCCTTGACATAACCCCACCACCTTCATCTATCCACATTCAAATCTTATTATAAATGTTAATTAGCATATCCCTACTTCGGTAAGAGTAGTTATCACTTTGATAAAGGGATAAAGAAATTCTTCTGCTGAAATTCAAGAAGAATTCCCAAAATCACAAGTTCAATCTGCAGTCCTTCTCCTCAAGGAGTAAATGCAGATAACAATACCTCCTTATGCGACTCGTACATGAGCCCAAGCAAGCCAAGTGTTGTAACCATGCTCTCATACCAATTTGTAACACACCCACGACGGGGCATAAAAAACTTCGCTTTTCTTAAAGGACAAATTCTCCATCCATGGTTTCTAATTTGGAAAGTCGGGGAACCAGTCCGACCTCCTGGTTAAGGATCTTCGATTATGGAGCCAAACGACTCTCTGAGCCCTTGATGGTATCGTTCTGCAGTTAAACACAAACTCTTTCGACTTCCGGGAGCAGGTCTAATGGTACTTGCGACCTTCCCCTTTTTTCGCTTGTGAAATATCCTAGTTTGGGAGCTAGCCCCTTTTCTGATAAGCCCTTCTTTGTCATGACCTTGGGCGATGACCTCACGTAATCCACACGATTGCGGGCATGACCAAGGGTGGTTTGAAACCAACTATTTTTTTCTCCGCAAATCACCTTGAGCCTCCACGTGTGATTTCTCCAAAACCATGGTCTGGATTGCGGCCCACACTCAACTTTTTAAAGTTCGCAAACCTTAGGTCCCCACAATGTGGCAGTACTTTCGATCTCACGAACTTGAAAATGCTTCTAAACTGATGGCTCAGATCTATCCTTTCTAAATCTATGAATAAGATCTAACCTTTCTAAATCAACGACTGTGATTTATTTCGCAATTCGAGTTTCGGGAGTTTCAACTCTCAAATTTTGCTTCCTCTGTCAGTAGCTATCTTCTGGAGTGGAAGAACTACTCACACCTGTTCTCAACAAACAGATGGTTCTGATGAACTTTGGCTCTCTGAACTTCGGGATTTATTGCTCCTTCATTCACCCTTTTCTCCTGGAGTTGTATATTGAATGCCACACATCTACTCTGATCAATTGTCTACATCCGCTCTCTACAAAAAAAAAACTCCAGAGTGAATCCTTCTGGAGTGTCGGATCTTCTGACACTTGTCCTCTCCAAATTGACGGCCCTGGTCCTCTTTGGGACTTCGACACTTTTCAACTAAGACCATATCAACGGTCCTTTGACCTCGTCCTTGATCAATGATCGAGATCTCCTTCGGGACTTTGGCGATTTCACCCTCTTCTTTCCTCCAAAGTGTTCCATACCCGGATTTATAGATCTTGTGCCACACATCCAATTTCAAATCAACGACTGGAATCCACTTCGGGACTTTGGCCTTCGGTGATTTCAAATCTCAATTTTCCCATTCTCTGCTTCTCCCTGAGCATTTTATTCAGAGTTTGCGATCTGATGACATGTGTCCTCTTGCAGATCGACGACTCCCAGCTGATTTGACTATTCAGGGTTTGACGATTTCAAACTTTACTCCTTCGATTTATCCCGGATTACTTTCACCCGAAGTTCATGATATTTCGCCACATACCCTCTGGATCTGACGGTCCGGATTCTCTTCGGCTCTTCGGGCTTTGAGAGTTTCAGATTCCTATGCACTCGTTTCTCCTAGAGTGCTTTCACACAAACTTCATGGATTTCTTCCACGTATCCCTCTGCAATAGATGGTTGCGATGTTCTTCGGCCTTCGGGGCTTCATGAGTTTGTCACACTCCTCACTTGGAAACCTTCGAAGTAGTTTTCACCGAAGTCTTTGATATATTGACATGTGTCTCCTGTCGACCGACGGAAAGGATCTACTTTGGGTCATTACCCGGAGTCCAGAGAATTATTCCACTTGTCCTCTGGATCCAACAGATAATGTTTACTTCGGATGATATGACGATTGACATTTGGTTTGGGTCTTTACCCAGAGTCTACATGTTTACGCCACTTGTCCTCTGGATCCGACGCTTAAAATTTACTTTGTTCTCCTTGAGGATGGATGGTCCCAAACTACTTCGGGACTTTGGGATTTTGGTAAGTCCTCTCTCCTTCGTATGCAAAGAACTAAGGCTCAGACACCTTACTCTGATCAAACATATATTGTTCCTCTGCGTTGTGATCCAACAACCATTGTCGCTCCTCCTCCTGAGATTTTATTCTCTTCCGACTTAGAAGATTTTCTAAGTGTTCAAAGGACTCAACCTTTGCTCCTCCTACGGGTCCGTCTCTTAGACTTTGTCTTCATGCCTAAAAGTGCTATCTCCTTTGAGCTTGGTTCCCCTTGAATATTTCTCCTTCTCATGCACTCCTTGCATTTCAAGGATCTCGTCAAACTCAGATCGAAGATCAACGACGATCGACGATTAAAAAAAATTGTGTGGTTCAACCTCCGCCATCAGGGGATTGCTCACTTGACTCTAGTCTAATCCTAGTCATTAATATTCCATCCCAAACGAGATCAACGACGTGGGTTGATTGGAAGTAGAAGTTCCACTAAATTCACCTTCACACTCCACAATTATCCCCAACCGTCGATTAAATCGAGTGGCTGGTGTTTGATTCGGTAACTCCAATGTGTATTTGAGTCGATCTGATGATTGGGATGGCCTCTCCTCCCATTAAATGACTCGTATGCATCTCCACTGTTAGATTCGTAAGTGATGGGTAGTTCTGGTGACTTGACTATTGTCTACCTCCTAGATCTGACGGTCAGCACAATTCCAGAGCATCCTCATATCTAAGGCTTAGAGTTAACTTCAAAACTTCGGGGATTTTACCTCCCTTACAATGAACTTTCTCAGTTCACCGAACTCGCAAAGTCTGAATGACTCCAAGGGTTAACTCCCATTCTCTTTCCCATATCTAATGGTCACAATAGACTGTGGCTTGTTCCGAACATATTTCGTCTATTCAGCTTCCAAACAAGGGAACCTTCCCTTTCGATACTTCAACCTCGCTACTCTTCTTGATTTGTGTTAGCTCTGAAAGGATTAAGAGCTTTGTGCTCTTTCTCTTGAACTTAACGCTTGGAAGAATCCTTCCGCGCGCCCGTTACGCTCATTCCTCATCTCTAGAACTTAAGTGGCTCTGGGTATCTGCCTGCCTCGCAGAGAGCCTATGCATACATGCACTATCTCTCCTAAGATTTAACAGACTCCCTCCTCCAAGGGACTCAAAAAAACTAGGAGTGTCGACATGCGTACATGAAACTGTGCCCAAGGTCGATGAACTCATAGTTCGTGGATCTAGCTTAAGCCACCACGGGGCGCAAGAACTTATGAATACAAAATGTGTCCAATCCATACTTTCTTAAATACAAAATTTAAACAATAATAAAGAGATATCGTATAACCATCAAACAAACATACACATCCATGGGTCATTCACAGTATATCCCATTTCATTACATAATTACAAGTTAATTTCACAAGGTTTGAGAATACTTATCTATTACAAGTTGCATCCAACCAACTGACTGTGGGTGTGCACCTTTCCACCCAACCATAGGATCTGAATCATTCATTCTTAGCACTCTGTCCACCCCCATTCCAAGCCATGATATCACTAGGGAATTTATGCCATCTCTCAGAGAAACTCTCTCTGTCACAACGACCCCGTGAGGTTTATCAAATGCTTCCTCAACATCAATTTCACGTTCGAGTCCTTCAGGCTGTGTTCTTGACACTTCCTTTGGGTTCTCACATCTCCCTTACGAGCTTGTGCTCTCGTCCCATGCCCACTCTCTTGCTATCTCTGTATGTATCTTACCTTCCCTCCTCTGGAAGGTTTCTGACCTGTCATTTTCCTTTTGTCAGAAGGAAGCTCGGGTTTGCAGGTCTCTGTGGTACTTCGAGCTTACATCCTGCAACTAGACCATGCTTCCATTCATGGGGGTGGTTGATGATTCAATCACTGGTATTTTATTTATTAACTGATTTCTTTCTTCTAGCGATATCGTGACTCGTACTTCAATGCTTCACCCCCCAACAACCAATTATGGCCAGTTTAACAATAATACATTTACATTGTCCACATGCCTAAGCATGGTAATCCTATTTTATGATTAATTACAAGCTAGGGGAAACATGAGTGTTACAGTTGATTTGAATGTTTTTCCTTTGGGGACTTATGACTTGTTGATTGTTATGAATTGGTTCAAAGAACATAGAGTAATACTATACTATTATAATAAGGCATTTTTATGCATTGATGATATTGGTAATGTTGTTAATATTAAGGGAATACCTAAAAAAGTTTATGTTCGGGAATTATCATCATTAAAAATGAAAATGTGTTTGTGTAAAGGTTGTAAATTATATGATGTGCATGTAATAGATAATAGGAAAGAAAATAAACAAATTAATATCTCAGAGTTTCCTGTTTTAAATGAATTTAAAGACGTATTCCTAGAAGAAATTCCAGTATTACCTCCACAAAGAGATATAGATTTTACCATAAATCTAGTACCCGGAGAAGTACAAGTCTCTAAGGCTCCTTATAGGATGAACATCCTAGAGTTGAATGAAATAAAGATACAATTACAAGAATTAATAGATAAAATGTACATCCGACCAAGTGTGTCTCCGTGGGGAATACCTGTACTTTTTGTAAAGAAAAAGGATGGTAATTTACGACTATGTATTGATTACCGAAAACTAAATAAGATAACCATTAAAAACATATATCCTTTACCTCTCATTGATGATATATTCGATCAAGTAAGAGGAGTGACGATAATTTCTAAACTTGACTTACGATCTGGATACCATCAAAAAACAACTTTTAGAATAAAAGATGAAGATATTCATAAAACAAATTTTAGAACAAGGTATGGCCACTACGAGGTTGTAGTAATGCCTTTTGGTTTAAAAAATTCTCCAGCCTCATTCATGTGTTTAATGAATAATACTTTAAGTAAATACTTGGATAAATTCGTCATTGTTTTCATTGATGATATATTAGTATATTCGGAAAATGAACAAGAACATGAAGAACATTTAAGAATAATTTTACAAGTGTTGAGAGAACATGAACTATATGCTAAGCTCAACAAATGTGACTTTTATAAAGATAAAATATAGTATTTAGGACATGTTATTTCTAAAGAAGGAATTTCTGTCAATCTAGATAAAATCAAAGCTATAATGGACTGGCTTGTTCCCAAAGACGTTACTGACATAAGATCTTTTATGGGAATTATTGGCTATTATCGAACATTTATTGAAGGTTTTTAAAAAATTGCATACTCTATAACCTCATTACAAAAGAAGGGAATAAAATTTAATTAGACAGAAAAGTGTCAAGAAAGTTTTAATAAATAAAAAAATATCCTAACTATTGCTCATATACTAAAAATTGCAGATCCATACAAAGGTTTTGTTGTATGTACGAATGCTTGCAAAGAAGGTTTAGGAGGGGTTTTAATGCAATAAAACTATGTGGTAGCTTATGAATCTAGAAAGCTTAAAGAAAAATAAAATAATTATTCTTCTCATGATTTAGATCTAGCTGCTATAATACATGCCCTTAAGATGTGGCGACACTATCTTATAGGAAGGAGATTTTTGCTGATGTTCGAACATATTAGTTTAAAATACTTGTTTGATCAACAAACGTTGAATGCTTGACAAGCTAGATGGTTAGCTTTCCTAAGTGAATATGATTTCGATATAAATCATATTAAAGGTAAAGAAAATAAATTTGCATATTCTGTAAGTCATCATGCAAATTTATCTTACATGATCGCAAGTAGTAGTTATGAGACAGATTTGGAAGAAAAATCAGAACGACTACAAAAAAAGATGAAAAATATAAAGTTTTAAAATGAAAAGTAATTGAAGGCGAAGTAGAAAATATTGAATCATATTTTAGAATAAGAAAAAATGGATTACTAATGTATAACAATAGATTATACATACCTAATTCAAATGAAATAAAATTGTTAATATTGAACGATTTGGATAAAAAGCCATATTATGGATACCCAGGGTACCAAAAAATGATTACCATGTTAAGAAATAAATTATATTGGACAAACATGAAAAGTGAAGTGGAAAAATTCTTGGCAAGATGCTTGGACTGTCAGCAGGTAAAAGGTGAGCACAAGCACACAACAAGCCTACTACAACCTCTTCCTATTTCAGAATGGAAATGGGAGGTTATTAGTATGGATTTTATAATAGGATTACCTAAGAATAATAAACATAATGATTCTATAATGGCTTTTGTTGATAAATTATGTAAGGAAACACATTTTATTCCTGTTAAGTCCACTTATAAAGCTATTAATATTGTTGATATTTTTTTGAAGGAAATTTTCAGATTACATGGTGTGCCTAAAGTTGTAATCTCTGATAGAGATGTTAAGTTCACATGTACATTTTGGAAAGATTTGTTTATAGGTTTGAATACCAAATTAAACTTTAGTACTTCTTATCATCTACAAACAAACAAGGTGACTGGAAGGATAAACCAAGTATTAGAGGACATGCTTAGAATGTATGTAATGAATAAGCCTAGTAAATGGGAAGAGTATTTACATCTTGTTGAATTTGCTTATAACAATCATTTTTAGGCTTCAACGAAATTAAGTCCTTTTGAAATACGTTATGAACAGAAATGTACCACTCCAATTTCTTGGTGTAGTCTGGTGGATAGATTAATGTTAGGTCCTGATATGTAAAAAGACATGGAGCTAACTGTGAAACAGGTATGACATAACTTGAAGGTGACACAAGAACGATAGAAAACTTACGCAAATTTAAAAAGAACTCCAAGAGAGTTCCAAGTTGGAGATTATGTTTATGTAAAAGTTAAACCTAGGAAAAGCTCTTTGAAACTCAGAAATTGTACTAAGTTAGCTCCAAGATATTGTGGACCCTTCAAAGTGTTAGCAAAAGTGGGGCCAATATCCTATTAGCTGGAACTTCCGACTTTAATAAAAGTACATAATGTTTTTTAACGTTTCTTTATTAAAAAATATATGCGTGGTGATACTCATGTGGTTGGTTGGGATGTGATATAGGTGGAACCCAAAGGAGAATTCCAAGTGCAACCAAAGTGCATTCTTGATAGAAGAGATATTATTCCCTAAAACCGTACCATCGTGCAAGTAAAGGTCCAATGGGAGCACCTTAGTCCCGAGGAAGCTACTTCGGAATTGGAGAGTCATATGCGAGATGAATATCCAATTCTTTTTCGAGAGGACTTGAACGACCTTGAGTAACATCGAGGACGATGTTAAATTGTAAGGGGGGATGTATGTAATATCCTGGATTTTAAATTTTTTAAAGAGTTTATTTATTTATGCATTTGAAGTATTGAATTTATTTTAGTTGACCAAGGGTGGTCAAAACAAGTGTAATACCTTTAAATATTACTTAATAAAAAGAAGGCAATGACAATTTGAAGGTATGTAACATCCCGCTCTGGCGCACTGACAAAACTTATTATTTGAGGACACTTGCTCGCAAGTGATCTGGATTTTTATGATGATGAACCACTTAACCGTGATGATGATGCGTCATGATTGATGACAGGATGTTTTACTATTGTTGTATACATATGCTATTGACTCAGTTTCATTGAGTGTGCAGGGTTTCGGACCTTGAGGATGCAGAGGCATCGGTGGAACTCCCTTGGACTCCGGATTGAGTCAGGGAGTGGGCTATTTGAGTTGTTTTCATTTACAGTGATATTGTGTGGTTTTGATGATATGCTATTGTTCTTATGATATGTTTTGATATGATATGACATGATGGTTGATGATGCAGGCTGACGATAGCTTGCC
>ML779504.1:134223-180675 GCA_009831015.1 Picea engelmannii | reverse complement strand
TGTAGAGTTGTTTATATTTGATCATGTGTCACCTTAGTGAATTAGGTGATGTTGTAAATTTCTTATTTGTCAAAAAGAAAAGAAAAAGAAAATTTTTCCTATTGTACCTCGCTATTCATAGACGTAACGAAGGGGTCGTTACAAGGTAGTTGTTAAAAAAGTGGCTGCTGACCCACAAGGAGGAATGGGAAGTGGCATTTCATAAAATACCAAGTGGAAGGAACTAGGGTCAAACTCAAGTGGTTCAAGGAAAAATATTCCCATAAAATTTAGTCAAAACTCAAGTGCGATTTTGAGTGATCAGGTGGCTCATTAATGATCAAAATACCTAGGCAAGTGAATAAAAATACTTCAAATGAATTGATCAGGAGGCTCACATAACTGGGAAGAATACCATAACATCGAAATGCGTGAGATTGGAGAGGACGTTTTGTAGGAATAAGATCTTAGTTGTAATGTACCCCCAAATTACCAAAATAAAAAAAAAAAATATGTCAGGGACATTAACTCTCTTCTTTACAATTAACTTAACTTCCTTTCTTTACAGTTCACAAATTCCAAGATGTAAGGATAAGTTCTGGCAACATACATTATCTTTGTTCCACTCTTCCTAGGCTTATGTTCCTAATTTGTTTACGCTCCCGAAATTATTCAAGTTACAAGGTAATCGTAAGAGCAACTAGGAATGGACTTATAATTCCTAGCCTATCGAATTCCTTGCTATATTTCTATCATTATGGAAGTGTTATTAGTATTCAATATAACAATTCTTATTCTTTGAAAAATATAGTCTAGTATATATATATATATATATATATATATATATTACAAATATATATAAAACTTCCTATTGATTAATTCCTTGATATGTGAAGCTACATATATTTGGAATATATCATGTGCATACTATCAAGCCCTCTTATAAAAATATAATTTGAAGTATTAATAAGTCCAATAGGGTAAACTCCAAAGTCTGGGCATCTTTCAATTTCTTGTCTAGCTGGTACTAAGGTATAAGGGATAACGCACTTTGGCATAATAAAACTAAGAGTATTCTAGGCAAAGAGACATCAGTCCCAGTCATGGTATGGTTGTGATATCAGGGTCTTAGTCTGAAAATTATGCCAACAAGGAAACTCGTATAAGTTTAGTCCTTGGCCCACTTTCACATTAAAACAAAAGGGTTGGTCGGTTTCTCGTCTAAGTTTAAGGGTTAACCCCTTACAAATTAAATCATTACACTCTAACTGAACTGGGCTTAACTTTGTTAGTTATAGGGTAATGTTCTAGAACGTTTCCCTCCTTCGCATTAACTCGACGCAAGAACCGGTGGAGGGATTGTCAGGGCGCATTGAACCCTTCGTCCAACTCCTTAATGAATGTCTGTGCAGGGTCCCGTCCGAGGCTGTCACCTGCCTTCGTGTCCCATATCAGTTTAACCACCTCCCAAATATCACATGGCTTGATATGGTAGCATTAAACATTTCCCTCTTAGCTTTTCCGACAGATTTAGTTAGGTTCATTTCCACTTCGGCTTGATTACTCTGTGTAAAGAATTTGAGGGTGGTTGTGGACAAAACAAAATGCTCTGGTTTAAGCGTCGAGGAGGAACTTCATCCTGGAGGAAGAAGAATGTGAACATATCTTCCGCCTTAACCAGGTAAGGATATGCTTCCGTCATTAGTTAAAACCCTCCTGTAGTTTATTGGTACTCTGCCCGTGGATTTCTGATTTCAACGATTTCTTTGCACAAAAGTTTCAGTCTTTGAGAATATGAATATTATCCATAGGGCTTCCCTGGTTTATGATCGGTGGTTGATATTGAGTGTTGTTAGTTTAGGTGTCTAACAGTCTATAGATTCCTTTGAATTATTAGGTGACAGTTATGATGGTATTTTTCCTTTATAGGTTACTGCATTCCCATTCGGTTAAATCTGTAAATAAACGTATATCAGGTGGAATCCTTGTGTATCAACGATATCACATGCTATTATTTGAATTCATGACTTAATATTAGGGTTACGTCCTCCTTTTAAATCATATTGACTTCTATGGGTGTAAGATACCATTCGAAAATTGGTATTCCGCATGAGTATTGGCTCTGTTAAATCTCCAAGCATTGCAATATCTTCGACATCGATATTTGTATTATGTTTGGACTTGATAAAATATATCCGGCATAATATTTAGTTCAGTATTAAAGTGTTTGGAAAAATATACCTTTCGGCAAGAATATCTGACTTCTACCCTATCTGGATTCTTGCATTCATTCTAAAGTGTAGAATACATTTCGCTTGTATTTCTTGGTCATTTTAATCTTCAGAAGTTTCCTTTGAATTTTATTTCTGGTATTTAAGTTTAAGGACTGTTTATATTGCGACCTAATGATGGGACCCCTGATTTTTGCTAGGGTACCCATCATATCGACTTTGGCCCCCTTCTCCCTTCCATTTCGTGGATGACTTTGTCGGCTGCGTAGAGAAAAAACAACCTATACTATGGCCCCAAGCTAAGTGCAATCCAATCTCTTCTGTATTTGTTTCCTTTATAATCAATTTATCTCAGAAATTAAATTTTTTATACCATATATAAGCAAATCTATCATTCCTTGGCAATTACTAATGGGAATTACTTGATTTCCTTGCAGGGTTGGAGCATCCGAACCCTTAGATTATGGGCATCCTCCCATATAAAAGGTACTCGAGTTATTTTTAGTCTTCTCAGGACTTAACGTCCCAGGTTCTAATAGCGAAGCTTCTCGGTTCCAATATTGAATAATGTATTTTGTACAATACCGCCTCAGTTCATATTTAGCAAATGAATCCAATGTTGTAATAGTATTCACCATGGAAGACTATAATGAAGTAATTTTGTGGGTTGGGCATACCTTTGACTCCCCATTTCGATTTGGGTTGTATGATAAACTTTAATGTTTAAGACACATGATTTTTCTCCTGTATACTATAATAAAATACAAGGATTAAGAACGATTTAATTCTAGACTTTGTTGATATGCTGGTTATTCATTCTGATTAGATTGTTTATGAAACGAAGAGCATATGAACTTTATGCTTCCAGGAAGCATGTTCCCTAATTTTAGATGCTCCTACATTTTCGTATTTTCAGAGAACTTCATTGTGGCCAATATATCTGTTGTTTTCTTTTATTCCATTGATATCTGACTTATACATAGGTGTGACATCCCCAAAAATAAATTATTTTTGAATTTGCAATTTCTTAGGAAATTATTCCATTTTTGGTAAATTAGAAATTGGATTTTTTTTTTCGATTTATGGCAATTCTGAATTCCAAATTTGGTTAATTGTAATTAATAATTATGACTGTTGGGCAGAGATCTGATTTGACCCAACTAACTAATTGACTGTGACACTTCGAAGGAGTCATTACTTGTAGTAGACAGACCAAAATTTTAAGAATACATTTGGGAATTTCCCTTTTCCAATCACTATAGGAAACCGAGTGAAACTATATCGAACATCTATAAATCTAAAACTGCCACTGTGTCTGCTCGGACTCCAGAAAGGTTTTACAGAAGGGAACATGAATACCTTTTGCATTGAATACGAGAATGAAACATCCAAAATCATTGCACAGACGAAATCCTGGAAATATTTATCATTTACGAATATCAGTAATTATATGAAATAAAAGTAAGAAAACACCAACAAAGCGATAATTATTAATAACTAAGTATTCCAGGGTAATACTCAACTTTTGATTCCCAGGCTCGCATGTTTTCTTTCCCCTTGTCGTTTTCCAATTGGAAAGACGCATGGGCCGAGGGCAGATGGTGCAATAACTCCCTGATGGGTACCCTCGCATCAATAGGGTCCATCATTGGTGATACATATCAATTCTTGAAACAAATTAAACAAGAAAAAGAAGGAAATATTTACACAGTAGTCCACGGTCTTAATGAAATGCAATAATCGATAGTATTGAGTTTTCATTTTAATCCATAAATGGTACAAGTCACGCTGGGAAAAACACAATATAATATTTTCATACAGAACCGAGACTATACCTAACTGGTTAGGTCTAACCCTTCTAGAACCAATTGCATAGAGTAGTAATACAAAGATATCCCTTCCTTTGAATCTAGATGGATAGACCATGGTAAAGACTGTAATCACTATAAACAAAGGTTTTGATACTGTAGGATATTAGTATTGGACTGTTCAAGAATTGCAGAGATCATATTTTAATCGACGCCAACCAGAAATACTTTAAACATAACAAAAATCAATACATGCGAGGGAACCAACTGAGATTTGATAAGCTATAGAAGTAGGGGTTCACTCCTGTATAGGGAAAGGAAGTTAAAATACAATATTACACAGCGGGATGTCGCCATTCTGAAAGAGAACTCTCGCTCAGTCTCATGAAACAGGTTCTCGAAGAGACACCTTTGGTTGTCTAGAGAAATATGTTAAATACTTACCAGGGAAGGTAGCGTCACGTTGTTTATTCTTTGGTTAATCGAACCTCCATTGACGATAATCACCTCTGCTAAAGAATTAATACAAAGAGTCATTCGTAGAATCCCACAATGAACACCATAAATAAATAAAAACCTAGTAGGAACCTTACCTACTCAGTTAAATGCTGAGGGTACAAAGGACGGTCTAACGAGGTGATGAGGCAGAGTTGGTGTGACTAAAATGGATAAAAGGCCAGGTAAGAATATTGAAAATCGCAGACATAGGTTCACCTTTAAAGCAATAGATGCAGAGTCTTAAACTCCCACCTGATAGTAACCCTCCCCCTTACATCAAGATTAATTCGTGAAGTAAATGAATGCCCCGAGACTAGACAAGTTAGTACCAGTACACGACAACTGTTTCGTTTAGTTAACTTATAGTTCGGGAGAAGGTTAATTTTTTTTTTTGGTTAATTCAAAATAACACAAGTTTGCGTTATTCAAAACTCTGCTGAGCAAGGGAAGGACAATATCACTAGCCTAATATATTTCGTAAAGAAATGCCCATCGATAATCGAAACCATGAATGGTAATGCTAAACGCATTACCACCAAGCCACTTGCCTTCAACTGTGATTATAGGATCTAACCCATGGTCTTATATATATGTATATATGGTAAGAAAAGGGTCATTCCCTTGAATGAAAAGACTCATTAATATTGCGCGCAACCTTTGGAAATCTCTTGTAATGAGAGACTAGGATTCACCAGTCCTAAGTTTAACCTGTCACATAGATGCATGTATTTAGATAAGAAAGTTTTGAAATTTAACCATTGAGTTTCCTTATCAAGTAAGTTAGATAGGTATGTAGATGGAATCATGTGGTAGGATAGACTCAAGTCATGTACGAATATTTTAACCATAACGAAGATCTTCTTTCTAATTCAATAATCATATGAGAATGAAATTGGAGATTAATGCCTCATAGGATTTTTTTTTTTTATGACAAATTTGAGGTACATTACATATGGTATCAGAGCAAAGGTTACCGAATTGGACCTTGAACAGGGCCACATTAGTTACTTGTCATATATTTCTATTTATGTAAAACTAATAAACCTTTATTGTTACAAACAGAAAACCCTTTCTATTTTGTGTTAATCATGGAAGCCAAGGATGATGCAGAAATCAGACTTGATGGGAATCCTGAACAAATAAATCCTTAAGAACCAAGACATAATAGTGACAGAAGCTCACCTACTGAAGTTCTATAAATGATGAGAAATCTCATTATTGAGCTGCAGGTTTTTAAAGCCGATAATGAGAAACTGAAGAAAGCACAGCTGGAGAAGCAAGAAATAAATGAAGTCCTACTATGCAGTATAGTGACAAAGAAAATACCAAAGGACGATAACCATGAAGAAGAGGTCAGTAAAAGGGCCTCAAAGAATTCTGGTCCTAAAGCAGAAAAAGAGGACAACTCATCTGAAGGTAGCCCTTCAGCTGAAGATAAATAAAAACCAGTCCGAAAGAGGAAACAAGTAGATCATCTTGAGGGAGAATTTAAGAAGATCAAACCCACTACATTTGATGTGGAATCCAGGACAGGTGAGGAAGCTGAAGCATGGTTATTAGACATCAAAAACTATTTCCAGATATATAACTATTCCAACAATATGAAGGTTAGAATGGCCATTTACAATCTAAAAGGAAAAGCTAACATTTGGTGGCAAGATCTAAAATTGGCCAAGGGCCTAAAGGAGAAACAGATGGAATGGTCTGACTTTAAAAAATATTTCAAGAAACAATACCTATATGAAAGCTAATATGAAAGGAAAACCAAAGAATTTTATGAGCTATGACTTGGTTAGATGACGATGGAGGATCTTATAAACAAATTCCTGGAATTACTAAGGTTCGTACCTTATATCTGGGAGGACAAGTTAAAAATCCAGTGGTTCCTAAGATGTTTACCATAGTCTTACAGGGACATAATTGAGTTTGAAAACCCCAAGTCCTTGAGTGAAGTATTCAGGAAGGCATGAATGTGCTATGACCAATACAAACAACGGACATAGTTTCCCAAAGCTTGGAATAATAAGATAGAAGACTAAATGAACCAGTGGAAGAAGGGATACCAACTAGTTCCTTATCGGAATGCAGCAAAAAGATTTCCGAGAAAAGACTTTCACTCCAATAATCCAAATACACAAGGTAGCGGTAAACCGGTGAACTCGGGAATGAAGAAGTTTGGGGACAACCCCTATGAACAATTAAAGTGCTAGGAATATGGAGAAACTCATCTAAGGAGGAACTATCCATGTTTAAATTCAACAAACAGAACTGTTGTTCATAATTTGTAGGAAGCCTCGACGATGGGTGATGTGGGAAGAAGCTTGCATTGGATAAATGTAGTCGTGGATGGCCGACAAGATGACCACCAGTCCTTTGTGGTGGAAGTCGAAGGTAAAGTCAATAACACTCGAATTTATGTTTTAATTGATCCTCGAGCTATGCTAAGTTATATCACTCCTTATGTAGTAGAGTCAAATAAACTTAAGAATATGAGACACGCAAAATCATGGTTGGTACAACTAGCAACATGAACTAAAAGGAAAGTGGTTGACTTTATTTCTGATTATGAGCTCAATTTAGATGGTCAAAACATAATAACAAATCTGAACATTTTACTGCTAGGATCTTATGATGTGATTATCAGAATGGATTGGGTAGAAAAGAACAAAGTAGAACTAGATTGTTATGCAAAGACACTAAAGTATAAAGACGAAAATGACATTACTAGGACAACCCAAGGTATACCAAAACCAATACCAGTTAGACAAGTTTCCACAATGCAATTCAAGAAATGCATGAGAAAGGGGTGTCAAGTTTACATCTTCCAAGTAATAAACCTGTTAGAAAAAGAAGATAAACCAGACTTGGAAGACTTTTATGTTCTATGTGAATTCAGAGACGTATTTGTTGATGAAATGCCTGAATTACCCCCTATAAGGGAAATAGACTTTTCTATAGACCTGCTACCTAGTTCAACCCCTATATCAAAGGCACCTTACCAAATGAGTTTGTCGAAGTTAACAAAACTAAAAATTCAACTATAGGAATTACTGGACAAAGAGTATATCGGAAAAGTGTTTCACCATGGGGAGCATGAGTCCTCTTTGTGAAAAAGAAAGACGGTACCCTAAGACTATGTATCGATTATAGACAATTGAACAAAATGACTATTAAGAATAAGTACCCCTTACCTAGGATAAATGATCTGTTCGATTAAGTAGGTGGGGCAAAGATCTTTTCGAAGTTGTATTTACGATCTGGTTATCACCAAGTTAGGATAAAAGATGAAGACATAAGCAAAATAGCCTTTTGAACAAGATATGGACATTACGAATTTGTAGTTATGCCTTTCAGACTCACTAACACGCCAGCCATGTTTATGTGTTTAATGAACAATATTTTCAGTCAGTATTTGGAAAAATTCGTATTGGTATTTATTGACGACATCCTGGTATATTCTAAAACAGAGGAAGAACACGAAGGACACTTAAGAATAGTTCTGCAAACTTCAAGGAAGCACAAGCTGTATGCTAAATTCAATAAATGTGATTTTTATCAGAAGAAGATACAGTACCTAGGACATGTAATATATGCAAATGGTATCGCAGTCGATCCAGAGAAAATAAGCGCCATTATGGAATGGTCGGTGCCGAAGGATGTAGTGGATATCTGGTCTTTCATTGGAATCATCATATATTATCACAGATTTATAGAGGGGTTTTCCAAAATTGCTTACCCTATCACATCATTACAAAATAAAGGGACCAAGTTTAATTGGTCACAAAAGTGTCAAGACAATTTTAATAAGTTAAAGGAATTGTTAACAACCACACCCATTTTAAAGGTAGCAGACCCAGATAAAGACTTTACCGTCTATGTTGATGCAAGTAAAGAAGGATTAGGTGGTGTCCTAACTCAAGAAGGATACGTTATTTTTTATGAGTCCCGAAAATTAAAGGAACATGAGAGAAACTACATCACTCATGATTTAGAATTGGCAGTGGTAATACACGCCTTAAAAATGTGGCGACACTACATAATGGGCAAGAATTTTCTATTATTGACAGATAATAGCGGTGTGATATATTTGTTTAGTTAGTTAGATCTCAATGAAATGAAAGCAAGGTGGCTAGCCTTCTTGAGAGAATTAGACTTTGAGGTAATACATATCAAGGGTAAGGAAAATAAAGTAGCAGATGCTTTAAGAAGAAGAGTCCATGGATTGTCTGAAATAAATGTCAGCAGGGCAGAAAGTGATTTGGAACAGAGAATAAAGACTGCAGGTATTAACGACAAAAATTACACTAATTTAGTGGAAGAATTACAAAAAACTACGACAAACTCAGACAAACCAGATCTCGTTATCGATAAAAATGGCATATCACGATTTAAAAACAGACTTTACATACCAGATTCGACAGAGTTAAAGATAATAGTTTTGGATGAAGTGCATAAGAAACCATATTCTGGTCATCCAGGATACCAGAAAACGATAAAAACACTTAGAAAATTATTTTATTGGCCTAATATGAAGGGTGGAACAGAAGAATACTTGGCTAGGTGTCAATATTTTCAGCAGGTAAAGGTCGAACACCAGCATCCAACCAACCTATTACAACCCTTACCAGTACCAGAATGGAAATGGGAGACCATATCGTTGGACTTTATTACAGGTTTTCCTAAAACTCAGAAACATAATGATTCTATTATGGTGGTAATTGATCATCTTAGTAAGTCTGCACACTTTATTCCTGTAAATTATACTTTTAAAGCTATTAACATCGCTAAAATATTCATGAAAGAAATGTTTAGACTGTATGGTATTCCTAAAATGGTGATTTCAGATAGAGACGTAAAATTTACATCTGCTTTATGGAAAGAATTCTTTGCAGGGATAAATACTAATTTGAATTTCATCACGATTTATCATCCACAAACGGATGGACAGATTGAATGGACAAATCAAATCATAGAAGATATGCTCTGCATGTATGTAAGAACAAAATCAAGCAAGTGGGAAGACTACCTACACTTGGTAGAGTTTGCATATAACAATGGATACCAAACTTCGACCAAATTGAGCCCCTTCGAGGTACTGTATGAAAGAAAGTGTACGACTCCAATTAGCTGGGATAACCCAGTTGACAGACTCATGGTTGGACCAGAGATGCTCCAAGAAATGGAAAGTATGGTAAGAAAGGTACAAAAAAACTTAAAGGAGGCACAGGAAAAACAAAAAAGTTATGCGGACCAGAAAACAAGACACTTGGAGTTTCAAGTGGGAGATCATGTTTACATAAAAGTCAAAGCCTGGAAGAGTTCACTAAAGCTAGGGAAGTGTGCCAAGTTGGCACCCAGGTTTTGTGGGCCCTTCGAGATACTAGCTTGAATTGGACCCATAGCGTACCAACTTGCACTTCCAGCCAATCTAAGAATTCATAATGTATTTCATGTTTCTTTGTTAAAGAATTATGTTCATGACCCTACTCATATGATCGATTGGAACTTGGTGCAGGTGGAACTAGAAGGATAGTTCCAGGCAGAACCCCTATGTATTCTAGATCGGAGAGAAATAACACTTCGGAACAAAGTCGTTGCTTAGGTAAAGGTGCAATGGAATCACTTTAGCCTTGAGGAGGCCACTTGGGAGTTGGAGGGCGATTTGGAAAAATCTCATCCAATCCTATTCCAGGAAAGGAACAAACACTGATGATAGTGTTTTACTGAAGGGGGAAAGGATGTGAGATCTCCAAAAAGAAATTATTTTTGAATTTTCAATTTCTTAGGAAATTTATTCTGTTTTTGGTAAATTCGAAATTGGAAAAATTTTGCCATTTATGGAAATTTCGAATTTCGAATTTGGTGAATTGTAATTAATAATTATGACTATTGGACAGAGATCTGATTTGACCCAACTAACTACTTGATTATGACACTTGTATGAAAACAAAATATTTTATAATTATTGCAGGAAGAAAAATTTAACAACCATGTTGAAATTAGTTGACCATGACTCCATGAGTGGGGAACATGTTGGAACTACCTCAGGGCTGATTGTTACATGTGGAAAATCAGGAATTTGGCCATTGGAAACCCCTGAAAATTAGGGATATGGAAGGCTGCGAAAATTCCCAAGAGGGAAAAAGACCTAGGCATTTTTGGTTTTGATATATAGCATATGTGAGGAGGCAGGACGTTGCCTAATATGTGGGAAAAAGAACTATTGATCGCTTGTTGTTATGAACACTATTTGTGAGTGTGAGGCAAGGGAAGGTTTTTTGGAATTGAATGACTTTTGCTGAGGAGGAGTTTCGAGTTATCCCTCATGGATTCATGGTTAGGCTAGGGGGTGAATATCACAAGTGATTTTGGCTGCCCTATTCTACGGTTGGGAGGAACGTGGTTGTTCCCTTTGTTTTCCCGTGAATTGGTTTAGATATGTTATTCTACCTCTCCTCTGGATGAATGTTGATTAATTAGATATCTAATAGAATGCATTTGTAAATTCTGCATCAAAGTTTTCTATGGATGAAGCCTATTATAATGTTGTGAAACTTGAATCTGATAGAATGGGCTAAACGAAACCTGAATGAATCCTATCTGTGAAATAAATTACAGAACAAATACTATTATTGTTATTTGGTATATTCACTGAAAGATACATCCGATTAAAGTTTCTTTGTTGTATATTTTTGTTGTAGGTTAGACCCCTGTTATAACTTGATAAATTACAGGATCACAACATGTTAATTGTTATAGGGACAACGTTATTATTATAAAGAATGGATTGATAAAATGATTGAGGAATTTCAATTGTGGTAGGAATATAATGTAAATTACAAGTATCATTGCAAGCCATTATGTATTAGACGTGGAAAGAACAGAGCTATAATAGATAAATTAATAAATTAATCAAATAGATTCAAATATGAATTCTAGAAGATTCCTACCATGTCATAAGATCATATGCTGATAGAACATTTAAGTTTTTCTTTCCATTTGTACATAATAAAAGGACCCAAATTGGAATGAATAACCACTGTATTAAGGGATCCATGAAATATTAAGTGATGAATATATACATGCAAATTGTCCATTCGACGATCATTACAGTGGACGACATAGAAATGGCATTATACAATCATAAAGTTTTGTACACATATCATGTAACTGAAAATGCAAACTCAAACCAGTCATATAGAAACCCCTTACACAATCAAAGTACCGACATAATGGTTATATATATATNTGTGTGTGTATATATATATATATATATATATATATATATATATATATATATATATATATATATATATATAAGCGCTCCGGATATAATCCCAGAATCACACCCTTACTCTACTTTACTCTGATAAACTTAGATCATTGTAACTACCCAATGTTTAGATCCAGTCTAACTATTACAAGTCCAGGACAAAGCATTTCAACAGTAAACACAAGGAATGTTGAAATAGAATAAAATTATATAGCGTTATAGATATAATACGAAATTGTATGTACAATAGGAATCGATTTTTACACTACAGACCTTCAGAATTTTATAAGTTCCTTTTCATCCAATGCATAACTGTAAGTTCGAATTTCATAGATGTTTGAAACATAATCTACAATCTAAAACGACAACCATAGTAATTAAATTGAAAGTTAGGGTGAAACCCGAACGATGAGAAGATTTGATTAATCCAACAGTCATATCATTACCTCAAACAAACAGGGAAATCGTGTAGATAAATCTTCGAAGGAGTCATTATTTATAGCAACTGGACCAGAATTTTAAGAATACATTTGGGAATTTCCCTTTTCCAATCACTATAGTAAATCGAGTGAAACTATATCAAACGTCTATAAATCTAAAACTGCAACCGTGTCTGCTCAGACTCCGGAAAGGTTTACAGAAGGGAACACAAATACCTTTTGCTCCAAATATGAGAATGAAACAAATGAAATCATTGCGTAGATGAAACGCTGGAAAGATTTATCATTTATGAATATCAGTAATTATATGAAATAAAAGTAAGAAAACACCAATAGAGCGATAATTGTTAATAACTAAGTATTCCAGGGTAATACTCAACTTCTGATTCGCAGGCTCGCATGTTTTCTTTCCCCTTGTCGTTTTTCGTCTGGGCAGACGCATGGGCCGAGGGCGGATGGTGAAATAACTCCCTGATGGGTACCCTCGCATAAACAGGGCCCCATCATTAGTGATACATATCAATTCTTGAAACGAATTAAACAACAATAAGAAGGAAATATTTACACAGTAGGCCAGGACCTTAACAAAATGAAATAATTGACAGTATTAATTTTTCATTTTAATCCATAAATGGTACAAGGCATGTTGGGTGAAACAAAGTATAAGATTTTCATACAGAACTAGGACTATACCTAACTAGTTGGGTCTAACCCTTCCATAACTAATTGCATAGAGTAGTAATATAGAGATATCCCTTCCTTTGAATCTGGACGGATAGACCACAGTAAAGACTGTAATCACTATAAACAAAGAGTTTGATAGTGTAGGATATTAGTATTGGACTGTTCAAGAATTGCAGAGATCATATTTTAATCGATGCCAACTAGAAATACTTTAAACATACCGAAAATCAATATATGTGATGGAACCAACTGAGATTTGATAAGCTATAGAAGTAGGGGTTCACCCCTGTATAGGGAAAGGAAGTTAAAATACAATATTACACAGTGGGACCTCGCCATTCCGAAAGAGAACTCTCGCCCAGTCTCACGAAGTTCAATTTCAGGTCTCGACATTACAAACTGTAAGGATAACGTTCCCCGAAGGTTACAAAACCCTAAGTATTTATAATACAGACAACGATATAGATGCATTCTTGGGAATGTCGTTATCTTAGAAGGGTCGAGGAAGGAATGACTAAACAATACCCTTCTATGGACACAGAGACAACCAGAAAAAATTACAAAAGAACATCAGTAAGAGTAGTTTTGAGTGTAAAGAAGAATGTATAACAAAAGTTACAAACGAAACGGGTTCCCGAAGAGACACCTCTGGTTGTCTAGGGAAATATGTTAAAGACTTACCAGGAAATGTAGAGTCATGTTGTCTATTCGCCGGTTAATCGAACCTCCATTGATGACAGTCACCTCTACTAAAAAAGTAATACATAGAGCCATTCATAGAATCCCACAATGAACACCGTAAGCACATAAAACCCTAGTAGGAACCTTACCTAATCAATTAAATGATGAGGGTACAAAGGATGGTCTAACCAGGTGACGAGGTAGAGATGGTGTGACTGAAATGGATGAAAGGCCAGGTAAGAAATTTGAAACTTGCACACACATGTTCTCCTTTAAAGAAATAGATGCAGAGTCTTTAACTCTCGCCTGACAGTAACCCACCCCCTCACATCAAGATTAATTCGTGAAGTAAATGAATGCCCTGAGACTAGACAAGTCAGCACTAGTACACAACAACTGTTTCATTTAGTTAACTTATAGTTCTTGAGAAGGTTCTTTAGTATTTAGTTTTGTTAAGTCGTAACAACACAAGTTCTCATTATTCAAAACTCTGCTGAGAAAGGGAAGGATAATATCACTAACCTAATATATTTCGTAAAGAAATGTCCATCGATAATTATAACCATGAACACTAATGCTAAACGCATTACCACCAAGCCACTTACCTTCAATTGTGATTATAGGATCTAACCCATGGTGTTATATATATGCATAAATGGTAAGAAAAAGGTCGTTCCCTTGAATGAACAGACTCAATAGTATTGTGCGCAACCTTTGGAAATCTCTTGTAAAGAGAGACTAGGATTCACTCGTCCTAAGTTTAACCTGTCACATAGATGCATGTGTTTAGATAAGCAAGTTTGGAAATTTAACCATTGAGTTTCCTTATCAAGTAAGTTAGACAAGTATGTAGATGGAATCATGTGGTAGGACATACTCAAGTCATGTCCGAGGATTTTAACCTTAACGAAGATCTTCTTACTAATTAAATAATCATATGAGAATGAAATTGGAGATTAATTCCTCATAGGATTTTTTTTTTTATGACAAATTTGAGGTACATTACAAGAGGGCTGGCATGATTTATCATTCGCTAACATATCTATGAAATTAGAATTGATCCAAATATGCATGTAGACATTAAGGGGTTCCAGAATCTCATTTTTTTCTTTTTCTGAGTTAATCGGGCTTTCACTACTCTAGAATTTTTGTTCCATAATTTAATTTGCGTTGAAAGATTTGGTTCGTTTTATTCATTATTTCCAGAATTTAAATTATAACCAGTTAGACTTATTCATTTGCCATTATATCCTTATTATATATTGATATACATACTCCAGACTTTAGAAGTGAGACTTTCAAATCGTGTGGTTATCTGTCTATATATATTTATATATGTGTCTGTATACATAGTTGGCTCCTATTATATACAATCATTTACAACGATAGCTTTAAATGTGATAGGATAAATCGTCCAAAATCAAGAGGTAATCCACATAGATTTATATATGTAATATAGGTATGTACTGTTCGTGATTTCAAGTTTATTCATGAATAGTGTCCACCTATAGATATTCATTTGTAAAACAGAATAAACAGATGGATATGATGTGTCAAACTGGCAGTAGTTTCTAATATAAATAATGAAGTAGAAATCTATTAGTAAAGTTACATTTCCTGGTATATTTCCACCATTCGATTTTCATTCCAGTCAAACTACTTAGCAAGATTTTTACTCAACAACTATAGTTAACCTGTGAGGGTCTACCCTACCTTTCACTACATTCCTTCATAATTTAGTAAACATAATACCTCATTCATATTTAAATAGATGAAAACTTTATCAGCCAATAATTCACAATGACATCATAAACAGAGAAGGAGAAGATAGACATATCTGAACAAATTGTCGAACAATAGATGGAACAACCAAGTTCCTCCCAACCTTAGAACAAAACAACCAATCCACTTGTCCCGTTCACCCCCTAGCCTGACCATGAATCCATGAGGGAAAAATCAGAAATCATCCTCAACAATAGTCCTTCAGTTTCTCAGTTTCTAATTGCCTGATACTCAACAATAGTTTTCATAACAAAAAGAGATCATTTCATTTCCTAGCATACTAGACAACGTCTTGCCTCCTCCCATATGCTATATATCGAAAGCATTTGTTGCCTAGGTATTTTCCCCCTTTGAGAATTTTCACATCTTTCCAAATCCCTGATTTCCAAGGGCTGCCAATGGCCAAATTCCATATTTTCCACTTGTAATAATCATCCCCGAGGTAGTTCCAACATGTTCCCCACTCATGGAGTCATGGTCAACTAATTTTAACCTGGCTCTTCCATTTGTCTATCAGTAATAAATATAAAATATTTTGTTTCATACAAGTGTCATAGTCAAGTAGTTAGTTGCGTCAAATCAGACCTCTGCCCAAGAATCATAATCATTAATTACAATTAACTAAATTCGAAATTTGGAATTTCCATAAATGGAAAAAAGTTTCCAATTTCGAATTTACCAAAAATGAAAATAATTTCCTAAGAAATTTCAGACTTAAAAATAATTTATTTTTGGGGATGTTACATCAGTCTTCGTCCTTGTGGTTCAATGATCAAGATTTGGGGTATTCATACCAAGTAGTTTTGGTTTTTCTAGATTAAGGTTGGGAGGAACAATGACCTTCAGAATGTTGTCACCTCCATTTCTTAAGAATACAGTAAGAAAGGTACAACGAAACTTAAAGGAGGCACAGGAAAGATAGAAGAGTTATGCAGACTAGAAAAGAAGACACTTGGAATTTCAAGTGGGAGACCATGTTTACTTAAAAGTCAAAGCCCAGAAAAGTGCGTTGAAATTAGGAAACTGTGCCAAGTTGGCACCCAGGTTTTGTGGACCCTTCGAGATACTAGCTCAAATTGGACCCGTATCATACCAACTTTCACTTCCAGTCAATCTAAAAATTCATAATGTATTTCATGTTTCTTTGTTAAAAAAATATCTTCATGACCCTACTCATATGATCAATTGGAACTTGGTGTAGGTGGAACCATAAGACGAGTTCCAGGTGGAACCCCTGTACATTCTAGATTGGGGAAAAATAACACTTTGGAACAGAGTCGTCACTCAGGTAAAGGTGCAATGGAAGCACTTTAGCCCTGAGGAGGCCACATGGGAGTTGGAAGGAGAATTGTTGAAATATCATCCAACCTTGTTCCAAGGAAGGAACAAACAATGAGGATAGTGTTTTATTGAAGGGGGAAAAGATGTAACATCCCCCAAAATAAATTATTTTTGAATTTGCAATTCCTTAGGAAATTTATTTTGTTTTTGGTAAATTCGAAATTGGAATTTTTTTTTCCATTTATGGAAATTTCGAATTTCGAATTTGGTTAATTGTGATTAGTGATTTTAACTGTTGGGCAGAGATCTGATTTGACCCAACTAACTACTTGACCGTGAAACTTGTATGAAACATAATATTTTATAATTATTGCAGGAAGAAAAATGGAACAACCATGTTGAAAAACAGATGACCATGACTCCATGAGTGGGGAACATTTTGGAACTACCTCAGGGTTGATTCTTACAAGTGGAAAATCAAGAATTTGGCCATTATAAGCCCCTAAAAATCAGGGATTTGGAAAGCTGTGAAAATCCCCAAGGGAGGGAAAAGACCTAGTCAAAAATAATTTTGGATATATAGCATATTTGAGGAGGCAAGGCACTGCCTAGTATGCTAGGTAAAAATATTGATGATTGCTTCTTGTTATGAACACTACCTGTTGAGTGTGAGGCAAGGAGAAGTTTTCGGAAGTTGAACGACATTACTGAGGAGGAGTTCTGAGTTATACCTCATGGATTCATGGTCAGGCTAGGGGGTGAACAGGACAAGTGATTTGGCTGCCATGTTCTACGGTTGGGAGGAACGTGGATGTTCCCTTTGTCTTCCCGTAAACTGGTTCAAATATGTTTACCTACTCCTTCTCTGTTTGAATAATTATATATACTGAGGTTATGTATATGTTAATTCTGTATCGAAGTATTTCTATGAATGAAACCTGTTCGAATGTTGTCAAACTTAAAACTGACAGAATGGATTAAACGTAGTCTGAGCAAATCATTTCTGTTGATTTAATTATCGAACAAATGCTATTGTTGTTATTCGGTATATTAATTGAAATATACATCTAGTTAAAGATTTGGAAGAGTCCATGCTGTAGATTAGACCACTGTTGTAATACGATAAACTATAGGATCACAACATGATTATCTATTATAGGAAAAACACTATTTTTATAACGAATGGACTGATAAATGATTGAGGATCTTCATTTGTGGTAGGAATAGAATGAAAATAACAAATAGCATTACAGTCCACTGTGTATTAGACGTGACAAGAACAAATTTATTGTATATAAAAAGTATTAAATTAATTAAGCAGATATAAATACAAATTTCTATGAATTTCTACCTGTCATAAGATCACATGCTATTAGAGAATTCAAGTTCTGATTTCAACTCTTTAGACTAAAAGGCCAAAATTGGAACGAGCAACTACTATAATAAGGGATTCAAAAAATATTAAGAAACTATATGAATGCAGCTATGAATACGTACATACATGGTCCATTCGACAATCATTACAGTATATGGCATAGAAATGACTGTACACAATTATAAAGTCCGATGCCTACATTAGGTAATTGATTTGAAATTTTCTAATAGTTATACAAACCCACTGTACAATTAAAAGGATATATATATATATATATATATATATATATATATATATATATATATATATATTTTATATATGTATATATAAAAACATGTTCCAGACATAAATTACAGAGTCGTATATTTAATCTCTGCTACATTGATAGACTCAGAACCGTCTTAATACCTAATGCCTTGACAAACAGTAAATACGAGAATTTACATTTCCAACACTCTTTTTATTTTTCTTAGGATCTACGATGATAAAGGTTGAAAGTAAAACTACAGGAATAATAACACATTATTCACAATATCATTTAATTCTAGAACGTCAAAGAACAGATTCCAATAATGTTTGAATCAGGACATAGTAAGAATCTGACTAAATCCTTTCGGCCAATCATACAGTTTTAAATATGAATCTTTCATTGACCATGAAGACGAGTAACATAGATAAAAACCAATGTAAAAATGAACAATCTCTACCACAGAGTTAACTCTTTAGTCGAATCTTTCTACCTTGAGTTGCCTAGTCTTTTGGGAAAAGATAAGATGGAACCCGAATACCTCTTAAGAGGATGACATAGGTTGTCTCCCATGTTTTCGTGTGGGTGAAACCCCTGCATAGAATACGATAAAAACCATTATAAATTGTTCAACAGAGATAAGATGATTAAATTTGGAAAACGAATAATAATAAGAAGGAATGGCCGAAGTAATAGTTAACTTTAATGGAGGAATTCGATACCCTTCGTCGTTATGCCAATCCATGTACCTCCCAGACTGAAAGGGGAGGAGGATCCCAAGGCTCCCTAATGGCTACCCTCGCAAAGCAAAGGGCCCATCATTAGTGATAAGCACCAGTAAATAACCAAAGGGAAATATTACAGGGGATAATACACGAATGATGATCACAAAGAGATACATAAATCGCATGGCAAACATAAACCCAATATTAAAAAAATAATTATAAAGATTTGGACGCCTTAGATCAACAAACATCACCAATAATCTGTCTAATACCATCTATGAATTAGTTTAGTTAAGGAAAAGATAATACATGATCAACACTGTGCCGAAAAACACTAGACGCGTATGACGTGGGTATTACGTTCGAATTTTAGGTAAATGGGCACAAAGGAATGAATCTCGATTGTTCTTAGTAGATGACGCAGGGTACAAAACATTTGATTTAGGGTTAAGACGATTGCTAATTTCATTAGCTCGAGGACCGTTTCTTTTAATCATTTCAGAGTTAAGAAAAACCTAGTTACAGTCAAGGTAGGAAACTCGAAGTTGGGAGAGAAACGTGAAATAACAACATTCTATATGGCCTAAAGGCATGATGTTCACTTAAGCAAGGAAAAACTTGGATATAAAAATATGTTACACACAAACAAATAGGGGACTAGACGATGATTGAGGCCAGTCCAAGTAACAAGGTCTCTGAGGGTTCAATTCAAAATAACATATGTTCCAGAAACATATTTATAAAAGGCACAGTAACAAGTTCTTCCCACAGGAGATAATGGCTTGGTCTAGAAAATCTAGTACAGAGAAAGGAGAAACTGCAGAAACCCTAAGTGCTTCTAGGGTAATGCTGACACCATATCACTATAGTAAACCATGAAATAAAACAAAGAATTCTACCAAGGAAATTGACCGAAGGGATTGGAGTACACAAGAATTCTCTTAACGATACAAAAAACGCGGGTGCAAAAATGAAAGAATAGTCGTAGGTCGACTTACCCCGCATATGGTTGCCCATCTGGAAGTTCCTTCCATTCTCTCCTCCACCTAGAACAAAGACCAAACCATGAACTCATGACCACGATGCATACCAAATGGGGATGGTCTATAATGTATCACACTTTATTCGCAGAGATAAGGCGGGAATGAAAATGATAATATTGGGAACCCCCTTCAAATGGAGTAATGGGGATGGGTGGTAACCATACCTGAGCCATGTGAATATGGCAAGTTGTCAAAAATACAATGGGCACATAAGCCGAGTACTGAACTGAATGGTCTTACCCCAGAAAATCTTAAATGTCGCACACAGTCTATTTAAGACGAGTTAGCATCAATCTCTGCAATCTTCCCCGTATATTAATGGTGAAGTACGTTGTCAGTCTCTTTTAGAGTTACAACTCTGCCCCTACTAGTTCTGGTTATATGTTGAACTTAACTATCGATGCACTAACCCTTACCCGAATTTAGATAGCATGAATTTCATTAATCAACAATGAACATTTAGTGGTGTCAAACGTAACTATAGCCACTCCGAGTTTAGCCTCTACATGCATTGGTGTCCTTACATAATTCAACTATGCGAAACAGTGATCGATGCTTGCCTAGAACGATACCTTGTTTTAAGGGTATTTTAATTCATGTTTAACATTTCCTTAGTAGACCCTATGGTTATACACAAAAATTAAAGTCGTAAGGATTTTACATATATGGCTATTATATGAATATGATAGTAGTTCTAGGTGGTTACACATCTATATTATATAAGTGGGGTGTAAACCTCAAACGAAGATAATGACTAGTCTTACATTTTGATGAAATCAAAAATATCTTTAGTTATATACTTATACTCACATATAGCTCAATCCGCAACAAGAAGAGGTGAGCATACATTAAAAACAAATATGATAGGGGAAATAAAAAGGGCAATAGGACTGCTCTATATTATAGTTAATAAATGTCTGAAAGTTTTGGAGACAAAAGATCAACTTGAAGTATCCTAATTTTTTATTTTTATTTTATGTAAATTTTGGGGTACATTACATATGGTATCAGAGCCAAGGTTACAACACTTGGACCTTGAATAGGGCCACATTATTTACTTAGCACATATTTCTGTTTATGTAAAACTAATAAACCTTTAATGTTACAAACAAAAAACCCTTTTTTGTTTTGTGTTAATCATGGAAGCCCAGGATGACGCAGAAACCGGACTTGATGGGAATCCTGAACAAAGACATCCTAAAGATCAGAGAAAGAATAGTGACATAATCTTACTTATCGAAGTTCTAGAAACTATGAGAAACCTCATTGTTGATTTGGAGGTTTTCAAACCACACAATGAGAAAGTGAAGAAGGAATAGTAGGAACAACAAGATATAAATGAATTCCTGCTGCGTAGTATAGTGATAAAGGAAATCCCAAAGAACGAGAACCATGAAGAAGAGGTCAGTAAAAGGGCCTCTAAGAATTCTAGTCCAGAAGCAAAAAAAGGGGACAGTTCATCTGAAGGTACACCTTTAGCTGAAGATAAAACAAAACTGGACAGAAAAATAAAGTAGGTAGACCACCTTGAAGGAGAATTTAAGAAAATCAAACCAGCTATCTTTGATGGGGAATCTCGAACAGGGGAGGAAGCTGAAGCATGGTTACTAGACATCAAAAAATATTTCCAGATATACAACTATTCTAGCAATATGAAGGTCAGAATGGCCATTTAAAATCTAAAAGGAAAACTCGGCATTTGGTGGCAATATCTGAAATTGGCCAAGGGCCTAGAGGAGAAACAAATGGAATGGTCTAACTTTAATAAATACTTTAAGAAACAATACCTATCTGAAAACTACTATGAAAGAAAAACGAAATAATTTTATGAGTTACGACTTTGTAAAATGTCTATGTAAGATCTGATAAATAAATTCGTGGAATTACTAAGGTTTGTACCTTATATCTGGAAGGATAAAGTTAAAATTTAGTGGTTCCTAAGTTGTTTACCACAGTCCTACAAGGACATAATCAAATTTGATAATCCCAAGTCCCTGAGTGAAGTATTCAGGAAAACCCGAATGTGTTATGACCAATAGAAACAACAAACAAAATTTCCCAAAGCTTGGAAGGATAAGAAACAAGACTGAAAGAACTAGTGGAAGAAGCGATACCAATGAACCCCTTATCAGAATGCAACAAAAATCTTTCCAAGGAAAAATTTTCACTCCAACCATCCCGACACACAAGGAGGCAATAAACCGGTAAATCTGGGAACAAATAAGTTTGGGGACAACCCTCGTGAACCGTAAAATGATGGGAATGTGGAGAGCCTCATCTGAGGAGGCACTGTCCACATTTTAATTCAGCAAACATAACTGTTGTTCATAATTTGTAGGAAGCCTCGATGGTGGGTGATGTGGGTAGAAGCTTGCATCGAATCAATGCAGTCGTAGATGTTCGGCAAGATCACCACCAATCCTCTGTAGTGGAAATTGAAGGTAAAGTCAATAACACTCAAATTTCTATTTTAATTGATCCTAGAGCTATGTTAAGTTATATCACTGTTGGTGTGGTAGAGTCAAATAAGCTTAAGAAAATGAAACATGCAAAATCATGGATGGTACAGCTAGCAACATGAACTAAAAGGAAAGTGGTTGACTTTATTTCTAATTATGAATTCAGTTTAGATGGTCAAAACACAAGAATAGATCTGAACATTCTACCACTAGGATCTTATGATGTGATTATCATAATGGATTGGTTAGAAAAGAACAAATAAGTACTAGATTTTTATGCAAAGACACTTAAGTATAAAGATGAAAATGACACTACTAGGACAGCCCAAGGTATACCAAAACCAATATCATTTAGACAAGTTTCAGCAATGCAATTCAAGAAATGCATGAGAAAGGATTGTCAATTTTATGCCATCCAAGTAACAAACCTGTTATAAAAAGAAGATAAACCCAACTTGGAAGATTTTGTTGTTCTATGTGAATTCAAAGACATTTTTGTTGATGAAATACCTGAGTTATCCCCTAGAAGGGAAATAGACTTTTCTATAGACCTGCTATCTGGTTCAACCCTTATCTCTAAATCACCTTATCGAATGAGTTTATTGGAATTGAAATAACTAAAAATTTATCTACAAGAATTGTTGGACAAAGAGTATATTAGACCAAGTGTTTCACCACGGGGGGCATCAATCCTCTTTGTGAAAAAGAAAGACGATACTCTAAGACTATGTATCGATTATAGACAATTGAACAAAATGACTATTAATAACAGGTACCCCTTACCTAGTATAAATGATCTGTTCGATCAAGTAGGTGGGGCCAATATATTTTCGAAGTTGGATCTACGATCTGGTTATCACCAACTTAGGATAAAAGATGAGGGCATAAGCCAAACAACGTTTCGAACAAGATATGGACATCATGAATTTGTAGTTATACCTTTCGGACTCACTAACGCGCCAGCCACATTTATGTGTTTAATGAACAATATTTTCAGTCAGTATTTGGACAAATTCGTATTGGTATTTATTGACGACATTCTGGTATATTCTAAAACAGAGAAAGAACACTTAAGAATAGTTCTACAAACTTTAAGGAAACAAAAATTGTATGCTAAATTTGATAAGTGTGATTTTTATCAGATGAAGATACAATACCTAGGACATATAATATCTGCAGATGGAATTGCAGTCGATCCTTAGAAAATAAGGGCCATTATGGAATGGTCGGTACCAAATGATGTAGCAGATATCCGGTCATTTATGGGAATCACTGGATATTATCGCAGATTTATAGAGGGGTTTTCCAAAATTGCTTACCCTATCACATCATTACAAAGGAAAGGAACCAAGTTTAACTGGTCACAAAAGTGTCAAGACAGTTTTAATAAGTTAAAGGAATTGTTAACGACCACACCCATTTTAAAGGTAGCAGACTCAGATAAAGACTTTACCGTATGCATTGATGCAAATAGAGAAAGACTAGGTGGTGTCCTAACTCAAGAAGGACATGCCATTTGTTATGAGTCCTGGAAATTAAAAGAACATGAGATAAACTATGTCACTCATGACTTAGAATCAGCAGCGGTAATACACACCTTAAAAATGTGGCGACACTACATAATGGGCATAAAGTTTCTATTATTGACAGATAATAGCGGTGTGAAATATTTGTTTAGTCAGCCTGACCTTAATGAAAGGAAAGAAAGGTGGCTAGCCTTCTTGAGCGAATTTGAATTTGAGGTAAGACATATCAAGGGTAAGGAAAATAAAGTAGTTGATGCTTTAAGCAGAAGAGTTCATGGGTTATTTGAAATAAATGTCAGTAGGGAAGAAAGTGATCTTGAACAGAGGATAAAGCCTGCAGGTAATAATGACAAAAATTACACTAAGACAGTGGGAGAAGTACAAAAAACTACAAAGGATTAAGACAAAACAGAATTGAGTATTGATAAAAATGGCATACTACGATTTAAAAACATAATATACATACCCGATTCGGGAGACTATATCGTTGGACTTTATTACAGGTTTGCCTAAAACTAAAAAACAAAATGATTCTATTATGGTGGTAATCGACAAACTTAGTAAGTCTGCAAACTTTGTTCTTCTAATGTCTACTTTTAAATCTATTAACATTGTTGAAATATTCACGAAAGAAATTTTTAGACTGCATGGTATTCCTAAAATGGTGATTTCGGATAGAGACGCAAAATTTACATTTTCTTTTTGGAAAGAATTGTTTGGAGGGATAAATACTAATTTGAATTTCAACACGAGTTATCATCCACAGATGGATGGAAAGACTGAATGAACAAACCAAATCGTAGAAGATATGCTCTGCATGTACGTAAGAAAAAAACCAAGCAAGTGGGAAGACTACCTACACTTGGTAGAATTTGCATATAACAATGGGTACCAAACTTAGGCTAAATTGAGCCCCTTTGAGGTACTGTACGATAGAAAGTGTATGAATCCAATTAGCTTGGATAACCTGATTGACAGACTCATGGTTGGACCAGAAATGCTCCAGGAAATGGAGAATACGGTAAGAAAGGTACAACAAAACTTAAAGGAGGCACATGACAGACAAAAGAGTTATGCGGACTTGAAAATAAGACACTTGAAATTTCAAGTGGGAGACCATGTTTACTTAAAAGTCAAATTCCAAAAAAGTTCGCTGAAATTAGGAAATTGTGTCAAGTTGGCACCTAGTTTTTGTGGGCACTTTGAGATACTAGCTCGAATTGGACTCGTAGCATACCAACTTGCACTTCCAACCAATTTAAAAATTTATAATGTATTTCATGTTTCTTTTTTAAAAAAGTATGTTCATGACCCTACTCATATGATCGATTGGAACTTGGTGCCGGTGGAACTAGAAGGTGATTTTCAGGTGGAACCCCTGCGCATTCTAGACCGAAGAGAAATAACACTTCGAAACATAGTCGTCGCTGTAAAGGTGCAATGGAAGCACTTTAGCCCTCACGAGGCCACTTGGGAGTTGGAAGGAGAATTGTAGAAATCTCATCCAACCTTGTTCCAAGGAAGGAATGAACACTGAGGACAGTGTTTTATTGAAGGGGGAAAGGATGTAACATCCCCCAAAATAAATTATTTTTGAATTTGCAATTCCTCAGGAAATTTATTCTATTTTTGGTAAATTCGAAATTGGAAAATTTTTGCCATTTATGGCCATTCTGAATTTTGAATTTGGTTAATTGTAATTAATGATTTTGACTGTTGGGCACATATCTGATTTGACCCAACTAACTAATTGACTGTGACACTTATATGAAACATAATATTTTGTAATTATTGCAGGACAAATGGAACAACCATGTTGAAAATCAGTTGACCATGACTCCATGAGTGGGGACCATGTTGGAACTACCTCAGGGTTGATTGTTACAATTGGAAAATTAGGAATTTGGCCATTGGAAGCCCCAGAAAAGTAGGGATTTGGAAAGATGCGAAAATCCCCAAGGGAGGGAAAAGACCTAGGCAATTTTTTTTTGGATATATAACATATGTGAGGAGGCAGGACACTACACAGTATGCTAGGGAAAAATATCGATGATTTCTTGTTGTTATGAACACTACATGTTGAGTGTGAGGCAAGGATAAGTTTTCTGAAGTTAAACAACAGTGCTGAGGAGGAGTTCCAAGTTATACCTCATGGATTCATGGTCAGGGTAGTGGGTGAACAGGACAAGTGATTTGGTTGTCCTGTTCTATGGTTGGGAGGAACATGGTTGTTCCCTTTTTCTTCCTGCAAATTGGTTCAGATATGTTGACCTATTCCTTCTTCGTTTGAATAATTATATATACTGATGTAATGTATATGTTAATTCTGTATCGAATTATTTCTATGGATGAAACCTGTTCGAATGTTGTCAAACTTAAAACTGACAGAATGGATTAAACGTAGTCTAAGCGAATCATTTCTGTTGATTTAATTATCGAACAAATGCTATTGTTGTTATTCGGTATACTAATTGAAAGATACATCTAGTTAAATATTTGTAAGAGTCCATGTTGTAGATTAGACCACTGCTGTAATACAATAAACTATAGGATTGCAACATGATTATTTGATGCAGGAGCATCCCTCACGACAAGCAAAACCAACGTGGAAGCATAAGACAACTGGAAGACGTCCAACACAAGTTTTTGAATTTTAAAATTTCCCTTGAAGTTGATGCGCAAACATAAATGAGACCATTTAATTTGGCGCCTTGGGAAAAATGTAATCAGACCTCGAGCCATACGCTCTCATCTGAGATAGACAGAGGCATTTATAGTAGTAGTTGCAGGTAGATAGAATTGAATTCTTAGATTAGACAATTCTAGAAGAAAGAGGGAAAACCAAATATAGACACCCTCATTGTATTATTGTAAAGTTAAGAGGAGCAGAACAGGAAGAGTTAGAAGACTCTAGAGCATAGGAGAATAGCAGAAAGCTGTAGAAGAACACCCATGTACATATCTTGAATGAATAGAAGAAGTTGATTCAGATTCATGGCGGTTGTGTTATTCTCTGTGTATGTGTGTTGAATGCTCTGCATATGAATATTACTTCCTGTTATGCATTTGTTATTATGCTATGTGTATGATTTCGTGTGTTAAGATCGAAATCTGAGAGGAAGTGAATGAGTTTCAATTGTTTCTCCCTTTGAGCAAAGATTCCTGCAAGGAGTGTAGTTGAAGTCGTCCGCAAGGAGTGCGTTGACAGAAGGCTCGGGAGTTAAACTCTTGTTCTAAAAAAAAAAAAAAAACCTCAGAAGTGAAAGTGAGTTGTTAAATCCGTGCAAGGAGTGCGCAGGCTAACAGAGAGTCTCAGTCGGGACATTGAGCAGAAGCTTTTGGGAGACTGCTGCTGCAGGAGTGCGCAGAGTTGATTGACTTCAACACTTAGACGGGATTGAAGGTTTGCCGCAGAAACGCGCGCAAGAATTTCCCCGAAGGACTTGAGAAGTCGAGAACAAGCTCAGGAGGTATAGGCCTTCAAGTTCACTAAAGAACGAGCGCAGGGAAGCTGTCGTTGGAAGTCGGGAAACAACGTCGCAAGCTGGCAATGGAATCTCGTGGAAAGATACTCTTTGTTCATCTTGTAGGTTAACAAAGGAGGAACGGACGGTTGAAATCTTCTGGAGATATTTCGTGAAGTTCCGAGGATCGTTAGATCTTGCAGAGGTGAAAGGAGGTTACGGCGAGGAGATTCCGAAGAATCTGAAGCTCAGGAGAGGCAGGACCATCGGTTCAGAATCACGGGAGTCGTTGGATCTATACGTGATCTCGTGTTTCGGGGACTCGGGAGTTGAAGCCCCAAAAGTTGTGCAGCCAGCGTGGCGAGATCGCGAGATGCGATAATATCAGAGCCGTTCGTTGTGGAGGAGACGTGTAAGGAGACCCTCATCTCGCAGACTCGGACGTTGGAGGATAGAAAGGGAAACCTTTGGTTTCACGAGGAGCGAAGTGGCGAGAAGCTATGAGCCGTCCATCGGAAGAGGACAGGTGTCAGAGATCAGTGATCTCGCGAGCTCGGGAGCTCACAGGGTGAACGCCCAAGTGTTTGGTGTTAAAAGTCACGAGATGTGAGGTCGCGAAGCGGCGAGGGATTTGTAGCCATCCATCTGAGGGGACAGGTGGAAAGAGATCAGATATCTTGCGAACTCAGAAGCTCGCAGCTTGAGAGTTCAACATTTGGGTACTCCAAGTCGCGAGGTGGCGAGAGAAGGACAGCCGTTGGATCCAGAGTACAGGAGGACCATTGGATCAGAGCAAGGGATTGTGTCTTGGGACCTCGCAAGAAAAGGTCTGAAAACTTGGTCACGGGAATCGCGAGGTCGCGAGATAGCGATATCCCGACAGCTGGAGTAGTGTGGGCCATAGCGGAGCGCGAGTGGAATACAGGTGGCATAAAGGATTCGTGAGTCGTGAAGTGCCGAGGAGCGAGACCCGTGTGGATGCCGAGCCGCGAAGCGTTGAGGAGCTAAGATTCTTGTGGACGCGTGGCAGAGTATAAGGTGGGACCACGCATCTCGAAGACTCGCGGACTAGGAGGGTGAAATTCGACGGTTCAACCGGTGAGGTCGCGGGGTTGCGAAGTCGCAAGAGGCGCTAACATTTAGTCTAGCCCACGGTTGCATGTGGAAGGAGCTATACCCGTATCGCCAGATCAGGTATCGCAAGATTTGAAAGGAATGCTTGGAGGTTTTAAGTCACGAACTCGCGAGACAGCGAGATTTAGCGGATCTCCCGGTGGAAAGGGGGAGACCTCATAACAGATCTATGGGTGCAGATCTCTCGGTAGGGAGATAGAAGAACCTTCGAGTTCTTCGAGCCGAGAGGAAGAAGGTCCTGTGAGCGGACATGTTTGTGGCTTGGGCGGAACTGCGTCAAGTGGTATCAGAGCATAGAAAAGGTTCTTTGCTTTTTGTAGCAGAGGAAAAGGAGAATTCACCATGCCGCCAAGGAGGAGAGGTAGACAATCACCCGATCCAGAGGAGGAAAGGGAACTGTCCAGAGAAAGGTAATTGTCCAGAGACAGAGGTAGGCAAATACAGAATCCAGACATGGAGAGAGAAGTGCGAAATCTACGTGCCAGAATGGAGGACATGGAGACATCACAAAGGCGAAACATTGATGCGGGAGATATCAGTGAATCAGAAGATGAAAGTGATGCTAGACATGAAGGAGAGGAAATCCCAGTAGAAGATGCAACCAATGAGCGTTTAATTAAGGCTATCGCTCGGATGAGTTCAAAAACAAAGATGGAAATTCTAGTTTATGAAGGGGGTCTGGATGCAGAAGAGCTGCTAGACTGGATTAGAGCTCTTGACACTTACTTCGATTATGAAGATATCGAAGATGACAAGAAGGTCAAACATGCTTTCATGAGATTGAAAGGACATGCAGCATTGTGGTGGGATGAACTACAAGCTGATAGGCGTTGACAAGGCAAGCAGAAGATTAAGAGCTGGGACAGGATGATTGCAAAGATGAAGACAAAATTCATTCCCAGGGACTATCAACTTTCTCTATTTAGGAGGATGCAGAACCTGAGACAGAAGCTGATGAGAGTAAAGGAGTATACTGAGGAATTTTATAGGTTAAATATCAGAGTAGGTCATCGCGAAAGCAATGACGAAAAGGTGGCCAGGTATATGAATGGCCCGAGGTATGAAATTCAGGATGAACTAAATTTGGCGACCATCCGAACGGTGGAGGATGCATACCAATTGGCTCTGAAAGCTGAGGAGAAGCTGAGCCGTAAACAAAGTCAGAGGGGCAGAGGTAGGAGTCAGCCCAAAGGCAAATCAGTTGCCCAAGATAAATACCAGAATCCCAAGGATGACTGGAAGAAACCTCAGACTCAGGTTGAAAGAGGTGGAACCTCACAGAGAGGGAGATATGCTGAGCAAAGAGAACAACATACTGAACAAAGAGGAGGATATGCTGATAATGGTAGATTTCCTCATACCAGAGGTAGAGGAAGAGGAAGATGTGGAGTAATCACATGCTTCACATGTGGGAAAAATGGGCACAAGTCATTCGAGTGTCCAGAGAAAAAGAAAGAAATTGGAGAGACTCACATCACCGAGGCACAAAGGCAAGGTAATGAGGCAGAATACGCTGAGTGCGAAAGATCGTTGGTAATGCGGAAAGTCCTTTTGACTCCAGAGAAGGAGATGGAGAATCCAACGCAGAGGAAGAATCTTTTTAGGACTGCTTGCAAGACCAAGGATAGAGTGTGTAGGGTCATTGTGGACAGTGGAAGTACTGATAATCTCGTTTCAACCGAGATGGTAGAAAAGTTGGAGCTGGAGACAATTGATCATCCAAGCCCATACAAAGTTTCATGGCTACAGAAGGGACATCAGGTAAATGTCACTAAACAATGCTTAGTTGACATTAAGATAGGAGGATATAATGATAGGATCTTATGTGATGTTATTCCTATGGATGTCTGTCATTTATTGCTGGGTAGACCATGGCAATATGATAGGAATGTGATCCATGATGGGAGGAGAAATACATATACCCTGGAAAGGAATGGGAGAACTCTATGTTGTGTCCAATTGAGGATAAAGAAGTGAAACCGGAAGTAAACAACAAAGTACTTCTCATGAGTGGGAAGGAACTTCTTACAGAAGTTAAGAATAAGGAGGATCCACAATTCTTTGTGGTTAGAAAACCGAGAATTTTTCTGACTAGCACAAGAGTGGATGGTTTACCAGGAGAAGTTCAGGAACTGCTGGAAGAGTTTGTTGATATTGTAGTGGACGAATTACCTCGTTCGTTGCCACCGATGAGGAGCGTGAGTCATCAGATAGACCTCAAATCAGGAGCTAGTCTGCCAAACAAAGCCGTGTACAGATTGACGCCACAGGAGAATGAAGAGGTTAAAAGATAGGTCCAGGAGTTGTTGGACAAAGGATTGGTCAGGGAAAGCTTGAGTATGTGTGTTGTTCCAACAGTACTCAGTCCGAAGAAAGATGGAGGCTGGAGGATGTGCACTGATTCAAGGGTGATAAATAAGATAACTATCAGGTATAGATTCCCATTGCCAAGAATGGATGATTTGATGGATTGCTTAAGTGGAGAATTTTTTTTTTCAAAGATAGACTTGAAGAGTGGATATCATCAGATTCGTATGAGAGAAGGTGATGAATGGAAAACAACATTCAAGACAAACGAAGGTTTGTATGAATGGCTTGTCATGCCGTTTGGTTTGACGAATGAACCAAGTACCTTTATGAGGTTGATGAATGAAGTCCTGAAGGAGTTCATCAGGAAATTTGTCATTGTGTATCTGGATGACATATTGGTTTTCAGCAAGACAAAGGCTGAACATTTGAAGCATTTAGCTATTGTGATGAAGAAACTACAACAGGAGAAGTTGTTGATTAACATGAAAAAGTCCTCATTCATGAAGACAGAGCTCATTTACTTGGGTTTTTTTATTTCAGCAAATGAGCTGAGAATGGATCCGGATAAGGTAGAGGTAATCAAGAATTGGCCATCACCGAGAAATATTTTCGAGGTGAGGAGTTTTCATGGTTTGGCTAGTTTCTACCGAAAATTCATCAGGAATTTCAGTGGAATTAGCGCAGCAATGATGGACACAGTAAAGAAAAGACATAAATATTTTCACTGGACTGAAGAGGCTGAGAAGATTTTCAACTTGTTGAAACGAAAGATTACAGAGCAATCGGTTTTGGTGTTGCCGGTTTTTCAGAAAACATTTCAGGTAAAATGTGATGCAAGTGGGTTTTCCATAGGAGCGGTCTTGAGTCAGGAAGACATACCGATTGCATATTTCAGCGAGAAACTGAATGAGGAAAAAGAAAAGTACTCCACGTATGATAAAGAATTCTATGCCATCATACAGGAATTGAAGAAGTGGAGGCACTATTTGATCCCAAAGGAATTTGTTTTGTATAGTGATAACCATGCATTACAATTTGTGACTCAGCAAGAAAAGCTGAATCAGAGAAATGTTAAATGGGTAGAATACATGGAAAATTTCACTTTTGTGATAAAACATATTTCTGGTACTGCTAACAAAGTTGTTGATGCTTTGAGCAGGAAAAGTTTGTTGTTGTAGGAGTTCAAAGTCAGGACGTTAGGCTTTGATGATGTTAAGGACATGTATGCAGATGATTCAGATTTTTAGGAGGCTTATGAAGCAACTGAGAATCCGGTTCTCAGAGACAGAAGTCAGTGGATAGAGTATGTGATCCATGACGGATTGCTGTTCAAAGGCAATCAATTGTGTATTCCGAATAGCTCCATGAGGGAGAACTTGGTGAAAGGGAAGCACAGTGGAGGATTAGCAGGACATTTTGGCCATGATAAGACATTTGCAAAGCTAAGTGGGTCATACTTTTGGCTAGGAATGCGGTCAGAGGTCCAGAGGTTTGTTGACAGATGCAGGATTTGCCATCATTCAAAAGGAGGAAAGCAGAATGCGGGATTTTATCAGCCATTGCCCATACCAGACAAGCCGTGGGATGAAATTAGCATGGATTTTGTATTGGGATTGCCGAGGAAACAAAGAGGTGTTGATTCAATCTTTGTGGTAGTTGACAGGTTTTCTAAGATGGCACATTTTATCCCATGCCAGAAGACCAGTGATGCGACTCACATCGCAAACTTGTTTTTCAAGGAGATTGTTCGACTCCATGGATTGCCGAGAAGTATAGTACCGGACAGAGACACAAAATTCATAGGGAATTTCTGGAGGACACTATGGAAGAAGCTAGGAACTAATTTGATGTTTAGTTCTGCTTACCATCCTCAGACGGATGGACAAACATAAGTGGTCAACGAAAGTCTGGGAGACTTGTTGAGGAGATTGGTGACAGAGCACCATAGCAGTTGGGATAGTATATTGCCACAGGCAGAGTTTGCTTACAATGACTCAGTGAACATGAGCACAGGAAAAATTCCATTTCGGATTGTATATGGAATGCAACCGAGAGGAGTTTCTGAATTGAGGGATTCAGAACAGACAAATACTAGCAGTGCTAGCACAGGAGAATTCACTGAAGCGATGAAGGAACTTCACAGCCAGGTGAAGGAGCGACTATTGAAGTCAAGTCAGGAGTATAAGCGCAGAGCATATCAGCATCGGAGGCAAATTCAGTTTGAAGTTGGTGATCTAGTTCTGGCGCATTTGAGGAAGGAAAGGTTCCCGAGAGGAACATACAACAAGCTGAAGATGAAGAAAATTGGGCCATGCCAGGTCTTGAAGAAAATGGGACAGAATGCTTATGAAATTGAGTTACCAGAGGGCATTGGAATATCTCCGATATTCAATGTTTCGGATTTATATCCATATAAAGCTGATGAAGCAGGAGCAGAAAATGATGATCAACCAGAGATCCAGTGGCAGAAGCATATTCCAGTTGCAGAGAAGCCACAGATGGAGTAGATACTGAACAACCGAGTGGGTAAGAAAACCAGAAGGGAAGAATATTTTGAATATTTGGTTAAGTGGAAGGGTCATCCAGTTGAAGATGCCAGCTGGGAGATTGAAGCAGAGATTCAAAAGCATGGACATACCGTGCAGGAGGTCATGGACAGGAGCCCATGCAAATTTTCAAGTGAGGGAGTATGATGCAGGAGCATCCCTCATGACAAGCAAAACCAACGTGGAAGTAGAAGACAGTTGGAAGACGTCCAGCGCAAGTTTTTGAATTTTAAAATTTCCCTTGAAGTTGATGCGTAAACATAAATGAGACCATTTAATTTGGCACCTTGGGAAAAATGTAATCAGACCTCGAGCCATACGCTCTCGTCTGAGATAGACAGAGGCATTTATAGTAGTAGTTGCAAGTAGATAGAATTGAATTCTTAGATTAGACAATTCTAGAAGAATGAGGGAAAACCGAATATAGACACCCTCATTGTATTATTGTAAAGTTAAGAGGAGCATAACAGGAAGAGTTTGAAGACTCTGGAGCATAGGAGAATAGCAGAAAGCTGTAGAAGAACACCCATGTACATATCTTGAATTAATAGAAGAAGTTGATTCAGATTCATGGCTGTTATGTTATTCTCTGTGTATGTGTGTTGACTGCTCTGCTTATGAATATTACTTCCTGTTATGCATTTTTTATTATGCTATGTGTATGATTTCGTGTGTTAAGATCGAAATCTGAGAGGAAGTGAATGAGTTTCAATTGTTTCTCCCTTTGAGCAAGGATTCCTGCAAGGAGTGCAGTTGAATTCGTCCGCAAGGAGTGCGTTGACAGAAGGCTCGGGAGCTAAACTCTTGTTCTCAAAAAAAAAAAAACCCTCAGAAGTGAAAGAGAGTTGTTAAATCCGTGCAAGGAGTGCGCAGGCTAACGAAGAGTCTCAGTCGGGACACTGAGCAGAAGCTTTTGGGAGACTGTTGTTGCAGGAGTGCGCAGAGTCGAGTGACTTGAACACTTAGACGGGATTGAAGGTTCGCCACAAAAACATGCGCAAGAAGTTTCCTGAAGGACTTGAGAAGTCCAGAACAAGCTCAGGAGGTATAGGCCTTCGAGTTCACTAAAGAATGAGCGTAGGGAAGCTGCCGTTGGAAGTCGGGAAACAATGTCGCAGGATGGCGAAGGAATCTTGTGGAAAGATACTCTTTGCTCATGTCATAGGTTAACAAATGAGGAACGGACGGTCGAAATCTTCTGGAGAGATTTTGCGAAGTTCCGAGGACCATCAGATCTTGCAGAGGTGCAAGGAGGTTACGGCGAGGAGATTCCAAAGAATCTGAAGCTCAGGAGAGGCAGGACCGTCGGTTCAGAATCACGGGAGCCATCGGATCTATACGTGATCTCGTGTTTCGGGGAATCGGGAGTTGAAGCCCCAAAAGTTGTGCAGCCAGGGTGGCGAGATCGCGAGACGCGATAAGATCATAGCCGTTTGTTGTGGAGGACACATGTAAGGATACCCTCATCTCGCAGACTCAGACGTTGGAGGATAGAAAGGGAAACCTTTGGTTTTGCGAGGAGCGAAGTGGCGAGAAGCTGTGAGCCGTCCATCGAAAGAGGATAGGTGTCAGAGATCGTTGATCTCGCGAGCTCGGGAGCTCGCAAGGTGAACGCCCAAGTGTTTGGCGTTAAAAGTCGCGAGACGCGAGGTCGCGAAGCGGTGAGGGATTTGTAGCCGTCCATCTGAGGGGTCAGGTGGCAAGAGATCAGAGATCTCGCGAATTCGGAAGCTCGCAGTTTGAGAGTTCAACATTTGGGTACTCCAAGTCACGAGGTCGCGAGGTGGCGAGAGAAGGACAGCCATTGGATCTGGAGTACAGGAGGACCGTTGGATCAGAGCAAGGGATTGTGTCTCAGAACCTCGCAAGAAAAGGTACAAAAACTTGGTCACGGGAATCACGAGGTCGCGAGATAGTGATATCCCGACAGTTGGAGCAGTGTGGGCCATAGTGGAGTGCGAGTGGAATACAGGTGGCATAAAGGATTCACGAGTCACGAAGTGCCAAGGAGCGAGACTCGTGTGGACGCCGAGATTCTTGTGGATGCGTGGCAGAGTATAACGTGGGACCGTGCGTCTCGGAGACTTGCGGACTAGGAGGGTGAAACTCGATGGTTCAATCGGCGAGGTCGCGGGGTTGCGAAGTCACAAGAGGCGCTAACATTTAGTCTATCCCACGGTTGCATGTGGAAGGAGCTATACCCATATCGCCAGATCGGGTATCGCAATATTTGAAAGGAAGGCTTGGAGGTTTTAAGTCACGAACTCACGAGACAACGAGATTTAGCGGATCTCCCAGTGGAAAGGGGGAGACCTCGGAACAGATCTGTGGGTGCAGATCTCCCGGTAGGGAGATAGAAGAACCTTCGAGTTCTTCGGGCCGAGAGGAAGAAGGTTCTGTGAGCGGACGTACCCATGGTTTGGGCGCAACTGCGTCATTATCTATTATAGGAACAATGTTATTTTATAATGAATGGACTGATAAATGATTGAGGATCTTCATTTGTGGTAGGAATAGAATGGAAATAAAAAATAGAATTACAAGCCACTGTCTATTAGACGTGACAAGAACAAAGTTATTGTATATAAAAAGTATTAAATTAATCAAGAAGATATAAATACAAATTTCTAATAATTTCTACCTGTCATAAGATCATATGTTGTTAGAGCATTCAAGTTCTGCTTTCAACTATATAGACTAAAAGGCCAAAATTGGAACGAGCAACTACTATAATAAGGGATTCAAGAAATATTAAGAAACTATATGAATGTAGCTATGAATATGTACATACATGGTCCATTCGACAATCATTACAGTATATGGCATAGAAATGACTATACACAATTATAAAGTCTGACGCCTACATTAGGTAATTGATTTGAAATTTTCTAATAGTGATATAGACCCACTATAAAATTAAAAGGATGGCTATATATATAGATAGATAGTTTATATATGTATATATATAAATAAAAAATTCCAGACATAAATTCCAGAGTCGTATCTTTAATCTCTTCTACATTGATAGACTCAGAACCGTCTTAATACCTAATTCCTTGACAAACAATAAATATGAGAATTTACATTTCTAGCACTTTTTTTATTTTTCTTAGGATCTACGATGATAAAGGTTGAAAGTAAAACTACAAGAATAATATCACATTATTCACAATATCATTTAATTCCAGAATGTCGAAGAACAGATTCCAGTATGTCAAGAAAAATTATATCCTATTTCCATTCCAATAATGTGTGAATTAGGACATAGTAAGAATTCGACTAAATCCTTTCGGCCAATCATACAGTTTTAAAGCCGACTCTTTCAATGACTGTGAAGACGAGTAAAAAATATAAAAACCAACGTAAAAATGAAATATCTCTACCACAAAGTTAACTCTTTAGTCGAATCTTTCTACCCATAGTCACCTAGTCTTCTGGGAAAAGATAAGATGGAAACCGAATACCTCTTAAGAGGATGACAAAGGTTGTCTCCCATGTTTTCACGTGGCCAGAACCCCTTCACAAAATATGGTAAAAATCATTATAACTTGTTCAACAGAGATAAGATCATTAAATTTGGAAAACGAATAATAATAGGAAGGATTGACCAAAGTAATACTTCACTTTAATGGAGGAATTCGATACCCTTCGTTGTTATGCCAAGTCGTGTAACTCCCAGAACGAAAGGGGAGGAGGATCCTAAGACTTCCTTATGGGCACTCTCACAAAGAAAAGGGGCCCATCATTAGTGATAAGCACCAGTAAATAACCAAAGAGAAATATTACAGAGGATAATACACGAATGATTATCGCAAAGAGATACATAAATTGCATGGCAAACATAAACCCAATATTTAAAAAAAAATGTATAAATATTCTGTCACCTCAGATCAACAAACATCACCAATAATATGTCTAATACCATCTGTGAATTAGTTTAGTTAAGGAAAAGAGAATACAGGATCAACACTGTGCCGAAAAACACCAGACGCGTATGACCTGGGTATTACGTTCGAATTTTAGGGAAATGGGCACAAAGGAATGAATCCTGATTGTTATTAGTATACGACGTAGGGTACAAAACATTTGATTTAGGGTTAAGACGACTATTAATTTCATTAGCTTGAAGAACCTTTTTTTTAATCATTTCAGAGTTAAGAAAACCCTGGTTACAGTCAAGGGAGGAAACTCGAAGTTGGGAGAGCAACATGAAATAACAACCTTCTATACGGCCTATGGGCCTGATGTTCACTTAAGAACGGAAAAACCTGGATATAAAACTCCATTACACATAGAAAAATAGGGGACTAGATGATGATTGAGGCCAGGCCAAGTAACAAGGTCTCCGAGGAGTCAATTCAAGCTAACATATGTTATGGAAACATATTTATAAAAGACACAGTAACAAGTTCTTCCCACAGGAGGTAATGGATTGGTCTACAAAATCTTGTACAGAGAAAGGAGAAACCATGGAAACCCTAAGCGTTTCTAGGGTAACGCCAACACCATATCACTATAGTAAACCAAGAAATAAAACAAAGAATGCTACCAAGGAAATTGACCAAAGGGACTGGAGTACACAAGAATTCTCTTAACGATAGATAAAACTCGGATGAAAAAATGAAAGAATAGTCGTAGGTCGACTTACCCCCCATAAGGTTGCCCGTTTGGAAGTTCCTTCCATTCTCTCCTCCACCCATAACAAAGACCAAACCACAAACTCATGACCATGATGCATACCAAACATGGATGGTCTGTAACGTCTCGCACTTTATTCGCAGAGACAAGGTGGGAATGAAACAAATGTAGGAGGTTATTGTAGATGAGTTTTTCTGGAGAAACAACCTCCTTTGGTTTCTCCAATTTTATCTCTAGCTCGCTGAAACAGCTCCCTCAAAATTAGGACTGAAACAAGAAAAACTAGAAACCTAAAACACTGGGCTGAAATATGGATTTGATTCTCCCAACTGGTCGTACCTGTGCAAAAACTGAGAGAGTTTTTTGTTCTTCAACCCGTTACAGAAAAAAACCTCTCTCATTTTTTCAAAATTCCTTCCCGTTTTCCCGGAATCCTTCCCGGAAGTCGACTGGTTGAAACTAGAAAAATAACAGTTTTGAGTTTTTTGGGTGAGCGGTTTTGCAGGGGGGAAGGTGGTTTTCAGACCCTTTGATGTGGTAAGTGGTATTGGGAGGGGGGGGGGCTTCGATTTCACCAGGGGTTGACAAGTGTCCCTCCCAATACCACTTGATCGGACCCCCCTTGAGGTGATGTGATGTGAGGGAGGGGGGGTTTGATTTGCATGGAAAACGTAGTGGGTAAAAAACTTAGGATTTATTATTTTTTAGTTTTTAATTTTTGTTAATATATATATATATATATATATATGCTTTATGTTATTTGTTTTATATTTTAAATTATTTATTATATGTTTTATTTTAATGTGTTTAATATGTTTTATAATTTTGTTTAATATATATTTTTTTATTATTGTTTTATTGTTATTTCTTTTTAATTAATATGTTTTTATATTGTTTTGATTTTTGATTAATGTTAAATCTAATAAATTAACCTAAACACTAACTTAATCAAACTAAGTTAATTACTAAATAATTGATTAATAATTAATCTAATCATTATTTTATTTTTAATTATTCTATTAAAATAAATTTATTAGGTTAATAAGCATTAGAAAATGTCACTAACCATTTATTATTAACCTAATATTTGTTAGCCTAAGCTTGTTTATGTAGGGATGAGTGATGGGCGTGATGAAGTTAAGGGTGAGGGACTAACAGACACAACGGTGGATGAAGGATGCAACAGAGTGATGAAGGATCGAGTGAAATGGATGGAGGGGGAAATGGAATCAACCGAGCCCAGTAGGCCTGATGTCTTCATTGCCGGAGCAACGCCAAATAAGCATCCAGAGAATCGAGTTACCTATGATTATAGGACCCCAACATAGGCTCCACCTAGGGATGGAAGCTCTTTCAGGAGGTGTCAAGAACCACTGAACTCTGAACATGCAGACCGATGTTTTATTCATTGGGATGATCCCAAAATATTATTTTGCAACCTGTACCTGTTTTGATATTTCAACTGAAACCAAATCAAAATGAACACTGCACTTGAAATGCACACTGAAATGGAAACTGAGACTGAAAAAATTGTTGAAAGGAATGCTCATAGAGGTGAACTTATTTTCACATTGCTACCTACCCTACACTGTTGAAAATCATGTTGAATCAAATAATACAAAAATTCCAATGAAGCCAATCAAGTAGCTGTTGAAACCAGTGGACTGCTTGACTGGTTGTTGGCACAATAAAAAAGGCAATTTGACCTTTTTCCCATAGAATCAAAACTGCAAAGTGTAATGGCCACTACTGAAAATATGATTGATCTTTACACCAGAGACCTCGAAAATTGTGAAGAACAAAAGTAATGCCAGAAATAGATTGGGGCTCTGCAATGAAAAATTTCTCCATACAGTTAATTATAGGATCAAGGTAGAACTGACCTATTCTGTAATTTTTAAATTTATCCAAGTCAGCAACATGATCCGGCACTGTATCTATGTTATTTGCATCCTCATGCAATTTCTGATATGGGTGAAAATTTTCTGCTGAACTTTGGAATGAGATTCTTGCTGAAGAAGACAATGAAAGAGACTGCCTAATCATGTCTATATTATAACATCTTTTAAGTTCATAGCTGACCAATGAACCATGTCTTTGACAACAGAAGTCGTCCAAGAAATCAACTACTGGATCTTGTAGGGACTGATATGTTTGCTGCATTGGTTCCAATGACAGTTCTTGATCTTCTGTGTGCTTATCATCCATGACATGATTAAAAATTTTCTTCAAAAATTGAAATGAATTAAAGCTTAATGGTACAAAGCTATTTTGGGTTAACTCATACTCTGTCTCTGGCTCTAAGATTTCATATGGAATTTTAAAATCAATGTAGCTCAAAGGCTGCAATTCTGGGCCTAGAACGCCTTCCATATCCTCAATGACATCTTCAATTGAGTGATCAGAACATTCTTCATCTTTACTATCAGAAAGTTGTGTATACGTTTCTCTCAGAATTTGAAATGAAGAGAAGCATAGAGGCATAGATCCTTCACTTACTCTGAGATTTGCTACATTTTCCTCCTTGTTGTCATAATAAATATGCACATGATGACTGTCATATTTGAGCTGTAACTGATCTTCTTCTTGCCAACAACATGCTATTGATTTCTTTGAACAGTCAACATCTATTTCAGCCACATAATCATCATCATATTGATCATACTTGGGTAGATTATCCAGGTAGGAAATGTCATCGAACATGAACATCATATATGTTGGTTGTTCCTCTGCAAGTTGAGATGGAGTTTCATCTTTGGCTGTGTCATGAATTGAATACATGAAATGATCGTTTTCCAATCCATGATACCAAGGGTGAGCTACAAAATGTTTGGGAACAATGAACCTTTCTTTCTTTGTAATCAATGGAACATGATGCCTTTGAACAACAAGTTGTTCTCCTATGATAATCATGCGTAACATTTATTCCATGGTGTTTTCGAGAATGTCCAGTTTAGCTTCTGAAGATTTTAGTTGCTCCTTTTCTTTGTTCTTTTTGTCTTCTGCCTCCAACTTTAACCTTTTGATCAACAAATTATTTTCCACACTATTTGCATTGTCCTGCATATCCTTGAGTGTAGTAGTGTTCCTTTCTCTCAACTGAAATGGCATCTCTGGATCAAAGGAATCTGGGTAGCGTAAAAGAGTTGAATGAAGAGGTGGTCTTATATCAGCAGGCATGGAATTTTAAACTCGATTGAATCTAGATGAAAAGTGTTTCATTGTCTCTCTTGGATGTCTTTTCAAATGATCATACTCTTCTAAAATCAGAAAAATATTTATCTTGATCTCCCATTTACCAAGGAATACTTCTACAAACTGCTGAAGATTTGGAATGCTTGCAGTTGAAAAAGTTTTGAACCATTTCTTAGCTCTACCTTGCAAAGATAAAGCGAAAATACTAATGCAGGCATCAACTTACTCAACCTCAAAAAGGTCAAGAAAATTCTCAAAACCCTGAATGTGTTTCAGCTGTGATATTACCATGTTCTCCATCAACTCTAGGAAGATGTTTGTAATAATTGGCATAGAAATCATGGAGTATAGGGGGTAAGATAAGAGGCTTGTATCTATCTGAAATATTTATAGGTTTAGGAGTATGTACAAGTTATGTGAAAATAGGCTTGATCTCTTGAGGTTTCTCAGATTGAATTTGATCAACATGAGTTTCAACAATATGGTCTTGGCCATGTTCACAAAAAGGGAAGAAATAATTAAAAATGAAACCAATTACATATTCGATAAAATTCTAACTTAAATACCTGATCTTTTCAGATGGTGTGGTCATGTTTCAAGTTCTTCCTCCAATGGAGTGTTTGAATTGGCATTGTCTGGAGCTGATTGGAGTCGTCAGGTGAAATATTTAATCCTTCTTATGTCTGGTAATTGTCCACCATCAGTGATCGGATCTGGAACTTGAAGTGCACTACTAGAGAAAATCCCCAGTACGGTCGCCATTATGTTAGCGCTCTGTAATTTTCCCAAGGCTATGGAGGCAATCAACGAGGTAACATCAAACCGCTTCGAGTCAAAGATCTAGCCCTCCAAGAATCAGAGAGGGATCTCTCTATAAGATTTATATTTGTTTGAATATGGATCTTAGGCTAGTTATGAAATACAATGTTTTTTTTTTTAAATGATTGTCCGGTACAAGGAAAGAGGTCCATTGGGCAATGGAGTCAAAGAGATCTAATACAATCAAAGAAGGGTCTACAGGGAAGCTTACAGGGAAACGAAGGCTCTGTGCTGGATCCTTTAAAGTTTGTTATATGGTCAAGAAGAAAAAGGGATGGAAATAGATCATAACAGGGAAGTTAAGAATCCTGTGAATGACCTTCAGGCATAAAACATTGATATTGCTTTAAACTGGGAACATGGTGTTTTTAAACAATCCTGGGCTTGACTCTCTTTAAAACAATAGAGAAAATAAACACATATGAAAAACAGAGAAAACATAATTACAAAGAGAAAAACTTCACCAACATGACACAGGAATCGTGTAACTGTAATATTGTTTTGATAGAATATGGCTCTGTGAGATGATTACAACAATGAATGCTTCTTTTTGGTCGGGTCCAACAACTTTTACTCTATTAAAAACATGGGTATAAATAAAAAATACAATCTTGAGGCTGAGGAGTTCAAATTCGATCTTCCTGGCCAAAAATAGCAAGTAAATCCCAAAAAGACCTGAACTGAAAACTGGGTGGAATCTGCTGAAAAAGAGGGTCAACTCAGACATGTGTTTCTACTCAACGATGATACCTGTAAAACAACTGTAGGAGGTTATTGTATATGAGTTTTTCTGGAGATAAAACCTCCTTTGGTTTCTCCAATTTTGTCTCCAGCTCACTAAAATAGCTCCTGCAAAAGCAGGATTGAAACAAGAAAAACCAGAAACCTGAAAAAATGGGATGAGAGATGGCTTCGATTCTCCGAATTGGTGGAACCTGTGAAAAAATGGAGAGAGGTTTTTCGTCTTCATCCCATTATGGAAAACAATCTCTCTAGGTTTTTCAAAATTCCTTCCCGTTTTCCTGGAATCCTTCCCAGAAATCGACTGGTTGAAACTGGAAAAATAACGGTTTTGAGTTTTTTGGGTGAGCGGTTTTGTAGGGGGGGAGGTGGTTTTCGGACCCCCTTGAGGTGGTAAGTGCTATTGGGAGAGGGGGGTCCGATTTGAATAGGGGGTGACAAGTTTCTCTCCCAATACCACTTGATCAGACCCCCTTGAGGTGATGCGACGTGAGGGAGGGGGGTGGGGGGTCCGATTTGCATGGAAAAAGTAGTGGGTAAAAAACTTAGGATTTATTATATATATATTATTTATGTTATTTGTTTTATATTTTAAATTATTTATTATATGTTTTATTTTAATGTGTTTAATATGTTTTATAATTTTGTTTAATATATATTTTTTATTATTGTTTTATTGTTATTTCTTTTTAATTAATATGTTTTTATATTGTTTTGTTTTTTGATTAATGTTAACTCTAATAAATTAACCTAAACACTAACTTAATCAAACTAAGTTAATTACTAAATAATTGATTAATAATTAATCTAATCATTATTTTATTTTTAATTATCCTATTAAAATAATTTTATTAGGCTAATAAGCATTAGAAAACACCACTAACCATTTATTATTAACCTAATATTTTTTATCCTAAGATTTTTTATGGAGGGATGAGTGATGGGCATGATGAAGTGAAGGGTGAGGGACTAACAGACACAACGATGGATGAAAGATGCAACCGAGTGATGAATGATTGGGCGAAATGGATGGAGGGGGAAATGGAATCAACCAAGCCCAATAGGCCAGATGTCTTCATCGCGGGAGAAACGCCAAATAAGCAGCCGAAAAATTGAGTTACCTATGATTATAGGTCCCTAACACTCACATCTCTCATGACTCTCACTCATTCTCTCCGCTGGTTCTATTATCTTTCTTCACACGTTTCCACCTTAGTGTGATAAGAAATGACTCAACTCTTTGGTGCATCTCCTTATAAAACTAGTATATACTTTACACATGACACAAACCCTAATATAATTGTTGCATAGTATCTGCTCGAACTAATGGAGTTCCTACTGATATTGAGGGTGAAGTTAACTCTATGATAATATGTAGTGGTATCTCATGATGAACTCTCTGCAAAATCTACAACATGCACCGAAGTAAACCTGAGAACCATATGGTATCCATACGCTGAAGTAAATCTGAGAACCATATGGTATCCATGCGCTGATGTAAATCAGAGAACCAAATGGTTTGGTCATAGCTCTTAGTCTTCTCATGGTAATGGTATCACTCTTCCATCAAAGTTTGTGAGCATCCATTATCAATCTATGTGCATCCATTATTAGTTTATGTGACTTCCCATTACCAATTTGTTAGCATCCATTATCAATTTATGTGTGAGTTTCCATCATCAAGTTTTTGTGAGAGCCTCCATCCTTTTTTTGTGAGAATCGATCATTTCTTTTGTGACTTCAAGGTTTCCTACACCCCTATTGGTTCCATTGTCCATTTTAATGGTGAAGCCCAATTATATTCCTAGTGCATCAAGACAACTCTAATTTTATTTGAAGCAGCTCCATTATATTTATATTTACATTTACTAGCGGGAGAACTATATAGAATGGTAGAAGAATATCATGAGCACATTGATCTTTAACGACCTATGGAAATGGATTTTCAAAGAAGTGATAGTCCCTTAGGGCAACAAAACCACTGAAGAAGAAGCCTCAGTACTAAAGATGAAGTGTATTCGACCTCGTAGAAAACCAATCATTCTGACCACAAATAAAGAGCGTGAAATATGGGAAGAAAAAGACTAGAAGGTATATGTAGTAATCTCCATGAAAGTAAGTGAGGAGGTGAGCCATCATATTGATTCCATTAGTGATTCCTATGGCGCCTTGAAGAGGTTGAATGACTTGCATGACACACATTTCAAGTTTGAACTCCTACAAGTAATGTTGAAGTTGTTCAACCTAGAGTTAAAGAAATATGACTCTATGGCTCTAGCTTTAGAAATCACAACCATAATGCATGACATTGAAGCCACCAGAGTGAATATTGATCTCCCTCTCATGACCTTCATTAAGGCCCTCTACCCTACATACTCTCACTACCTTTAATCGTTGCTATCAAGTGATCAAATGAAATCCATGACATTTGAAAAGATGGTGAAGAAAGTTGTATATCGTGAGAATGTCTTTAGAAAGAAGGCAATTGGTTCAACTGGAAAAAATGTTTACCTTGCTCAAAAAGACAAGATTAAACAAAATAATTATTCCATAGGAGAAAGTAATAGAAGATGACATGGACATGGAAGAATGAGTTTCAGAGAAAAGGTGTAACATCCCCAAAAACAAATTATTTTTAAGTTTCAAATTTCGTAGGAAATTATTTCCATTTTTGGTAAATTCAAAATTGGAATTTTTTTTCCATTTATGGAAATTATGAATTTCGAATTTACTTAATTGTAATTAATGATTATGACTGTTGGGAAGAGAGCTAATTTGACCCAACTAACTATTTGACTATGACGCTTGTATGAAACAAAATATTTTATAATTATTGCCGATGGACAAACTGAACAACCATGTTAAAATCGGTTGACCATGACTCCATGAGTGGGGAGATTGTTGGAACTACCTCAGGGTTGATTGTTACAAGTGGAAAATCAATAATTTGGCCATTGTAAGCCCCTGAAAATTTAGGATTTGGAAAGATGTGAAAACTCCCAAGGGGGAAAAAGACCTAGGCAAAAATGGTTTTGGGATATATAGCATATGGGAGGAGGCAGGACGCTGCCTAGTATGCTGGGGAAAAAGGAAAATAATCTCTTCCTATAATGAACAGTGGTTTTTTGAGTGTAAGGCAAGGAGAAGTTACGGAAGCGGAAGGACTATTGTTGAGGGGAGTTATATGTTCGCCCTCATGGATTGATGGTCAGGCTAGGGGGTGAATGGAGCAAGTGACATTGGCTATTATGTTCTAAGGTTGGGAGGAACATGGATGTTCTCTTTTTCATTCAACAAACTAGTTTAGATATGTTTATCTACTTTTTTCTGGTTATATATTTATTTATTTAAATGGTTGTCAGAATGCATCTATATATATTGTTGGGTGAATTATTTTATGCTGAATTTCTTTATAATCAATAATCGTTTTGATTTAAATGAATGAAAGAGAGTATAACTAGTATAATGTTGTGTGAATTATTGCTGTGAGTTAAACCATGAATGGATGGAAGAAACGTAGGATAAACCCCTGCAAGTTTTAAATTTATGCTTCAGATAAAACTACCTACCTAC
>ML779504.1:90303-113259 GCA_009831015.1 Picea engelmannii | reverse complement strand
ATGGATATCAATATGATGTAATTATGAAGATACATCTAACATACTCCCCCTGTGACCATTGCTCCCCCTGAAATTATGCTCTTGTTTTCTTTCTTCAAGTATAGGGCTATTTTCTAGATTTGCATCTGATAAATATCTCCTCCTAGAATTATGGGAAGAATAATGACTCCCCCTATGGGTATGTATCCCCTATCTTTTATTCAATATGAACATTGTGCTACCATATAACGATCCTTGGACCTGTTCATGCATCAAACTCATTCCATACCAAGCATCATGAAGCAAACGATATGTCAACAATGAAATAAAGAATCATGAGAAAATTATCAACCAAGTACATCCTGTACAAAATGTGTGCTCATCATGCACAACACCTATGTACATCAACCATGTACATAAACATCATGCAATGTGCCAAAAGATATCATCCATGGAATGTATCAATCATATGCCTTTATCAACATGCCAACATGTGCATCTACCAATATGCCAACCATGTGCATCTACCAACATGCCAAACAATGTATCATATCACTCGTGATATGTCTCCATCATGAACCAAGTGCCACAATCATGTATCTCAAACAAATGCCAATTGTTGTGCTAATCAAGTAGTACCAATGGTGTAGTATCATCAAGCATATGCCATCTATGAGTGTACCAAAAATGTACATTACCATGAACCAATACCACAAAATGATGAATCCCATATATGTATGCCAAATCCTACATAAAACATGTGCCAATCAAACTGCTAGTAGGTGCCTCTTCCAATGTACTAGAAAAATACCAATCATGCATAAACTATAGATCAACAATGATGTACAACATGATCACCGCATCAACTCACCAACCATATGTCCCAATATATAGCCCAATCCACATGAAAAATGCATGCACCATGATATCAACATATTATTTCAATAATACATCATAAGATATATCAATTAAACTCAAATATGTACCATCCATGTACACCAACAGATCAACATCAATCCATACTCATGGGTTAGTGCCATGCACCAAAGACTTATTTTACATATTCACCTTACATGATCTAACATAGAACCATGAAAAACCTGCAACAAATAGTGTCAAAGCCTACAATAAACAATGTCAGACCCTGCAACACAGAGTTATACCATCTCATCAAGTTGAAACTCATGTGCATTGCCTTCTTCCCAAGGCTTTACCACATATACGCGGCCTACTTCACAATAGAGTGCATATGTACACAACCTATTCAAGGTCAGCTGACGTATGTATGCGATTGATACCACTTTCACCCGCGTATGTCTCAGTAGATGACTTACTTGAGCTTCCCTTCAGTCTTTCATTATGTTTTGACTGCTCTGTCTTCTTCACCCACTTCTATAGATGTCCCTTCTCCTCAAAACTTGAGCTCTAAGCATCCATCTTTTCAAATATGTCTCCTTTCCTTACTTCATTCCTTCTTCTAGCCATGCTATGTGAAGTCCTCATAATGAACTTTCTTCTTGTGTTCTAGCACCCCTGGGATTTGTGGCCAAATCCACTACGACTGTAGCATCTCATGGTGTTACAGTGAACAACAATTTGTCCTACTTGATCACATCTCCAACACCTCATGGTGTTATAAAATCTTCCATTATATCTCCTTTCATAAGATCTACATTCAAAAGATTTGTGACCATATCCATTACATGAATAACAATGCCCATGAAAAACAATTTCATAAATTTGCTTTGGTGTCCCAAGAATAACTTCTTGATGTCTTCCTTTCTTTGTTCTTTTGAAATTTTTTTTGCCTTGTGTAGATGGTTGCTTTGTAACATTGTCTTCCTTCTTTGATGGATTTACCTCATGCTTTTTTGAGGTTCTTGCTTCAACATGTGTGTCTTCTCTTTTGTATCCAGGACCTGATTTATAATATGGTGATCTTTGACTTTCTAAAATCTCATCCAATATTAGTGAGCTATTCAAGAATTTGTTTGATTTTTCTACCTTCTTTCTAAGGTCAACAATTTCATCTTCTACCTTACAACATAACTCTTCATTTTCATTTATTTGATTCTTCAATAGTTCCTCTATTCTTTTGGCTTATTCAATTTGGGTCTTGAGATGGACAATAGTTTCAAAACTTTTTCTAATCTCATCATCTACCTTCACATTTTCTTTTTCATTCTTTAGTCTTGTTATTTCTTCTTCCTTTTCTTCTAGTTGAGTCTTATTGCTTTCTTTGAGCATTTCCTTTAACATCAATATGTACCTTTGACTCCTCGTAAGAAATGTTTTAGTGTTATCTGAAAGATAGTTATAGTGTGTATAAAAATGATCACTTATATATCTAAAACTAGAGCTAGAGACTGTTACACATCCAAGCCCATACAAAGTTTCGTGGTTACAAAAAGGACATCAGGTAAATGTCACTAAACAGTGTTTAGTTGAATTTAAAATAGGAGGATATAAAGATGAGATATTATGTGATGTTATTCCCATGGATGTTTGTCATTTATTGCTGGGTAGACCATGGCAATATGACAGAAACGTGGTGCATGATGGGAGAAAGAACACGTACACCCTAGAGAAAAATGGTAGAACGCACATGTTGCTGTCGATTAAGGATAAAGAGGTGAAAACAAAGATAAGCAACACTATACTTCTCATGAGTGGGAAGGAACTTCTTAAGGAATTCAAGAAGAAGGAAGACCGACAATTCATTGTGGTTAGGAAGCCCATAATTGTTTTGAACAACACTAGGATAGATGATTTACCAAAAGAAATCCAAGAGTTGCTGGAATAATTTGTTGATATAGTAGTGGACAAACTACCTTGTTCATTGCCACCTATCAGGAGTATAAGCCATCATATCGATCTTATACCTGGAGCCAATTTGCCGAACAAAGCAGCATACAGGTTGATTCCATAGGAGAATGAAGAAGTTAAGAGACAAGTCCAGGACTTAACAAATAAATGATTGATTCGGGAGAGCTTGAGTCCATGCGCTGTTTCGACAGTGCTCAGTCCAAGAAAGGATGGTGGTTGGAGAATGTGTATAGACTCAAGGGAAATCAACAAAAATACCATCAAGTACAGGTTCCCATTGCCAAGGATAGACGACTTGATGGATTGCTTGAGTGGAGCAAGTTTTTTTTCAAAGATTGATTTTAAAAGCAGATATCATCAGATTAGAATGAGAGAAGGTGATGAATGGAAGACAACATTCAAGACGAATGAAGGGATATATGAATGGATTTTCATGCCATTTGGCTTAACCAATGTGCCTAGTACTTTCATGAGGTTGATGAACGAAGTCCTGAAGGATTTCATTGGGAAATTCGTCATTGTATACCTTGATGATATAATAATTTTCAGCAAAACTAAAGTAGAACATTTAAAGCATTTAGTTGCCGTGATGAGGAGGTTACAACAAGAGAAATTGTTGGTCAATATGAAGAAGTCATCATTTATGAGGGGAGAACTCATTTATTTGGGTTTTGTTATCGTTGTAAATGAATTGAAAATGGATCTGGAAAAGATAAATGTGATTAAAGGTTGGCCATAGCCGAAGAGAGTATTTGAAGTTCGAAGCTTCCATGGTTTGGCTAGCTTCTACAGAAAATTCATCCGAAACTTCAGTGGAATTAATGCACCAATGATGGATACGGTGAAGAAAAGACATAAATCTTTTCACTGGACAGAGGAAGGGGAGAAGAGCTTCAACCTGTTGAAGAAGAAGATCACTGAACAACCAATTCTGGTTTTGCCAGATTTCATAAAGACATTCCAGGTTAGGTGTGGCGTGAGTTGATTTGTCATTGGAGCAGTCTTGAGCCAACACAACACACTGATCGCGTATTTCAGTGAAAAACTGAATGAAGCCAATATCAAGTACTCCACGTATGAAAAAGAATTCGATGCAGTTATACAAGCACTGAAGAGATGGAGACACTATTTGGTTCCCAAGGAGTTCATTTTGTACAGTGATAATCATGCTTTGCAATTCGTGACTTGACAGGAGAAGTTGAACCAAAAGCATGCTAAATGGGTTGAATACATGTAGAATTTTACTTTTGTGACTAAGCATATTTCTGGAATTGCTAACAAAATTGTTGATGCTTTGAGCAGGAAATGTTTGCTTATGCAGGAATTCAGAGTCAATATTTTGGGTTTTGATAACCTCAAGGAAATGTATAGGGATGATCTAGATTTCAAAGAGGCATATGAGGCATCTGAGAATTCAATTCTCAGGGATAGAAGCCAATGGACTGAATACATAATTCAGGATGGATTATTGTTCAGGGGAAATCAACTATGTATTCTGAAATGCTCCATGAGGGAGAATTTGCTAAAAGAAAAACATAGTGGAGGATTGGTCGGACACTTTGGTCATGAAAAAACATTCTCAAAGTTGAATGGCTCATATTTCTGGCCATGGATGAGGACGGATGTGAAGAAATTTGTGGACAGGTGCAAAATTTTTCAACACACGAAAGGAAAAAGGTAGAACATAGGGTTATACCAGCCATTACCCATACCGGAAAAGCCGTGGGATGCCGTGAGAATGGATTTCATATTGGGACTGCCAAGGACACAATGGGAATATTATTCAATATTTGTAGTAGTAGACAGATTTTCAAATATGGCACATTTCATACCATGCCAGAAAACCAGTGAGGCAACGCATATTGCGAACCTGTTTTTCAAGGAAGTCGTCAGACTACACGACTTTCCAAGGAGTATCATTTTTTTATCAGGATACTAAGTTTGTAGGACATTTTTGGAGGACTTTCTGGAAGAAGTTGAGGACAAATTTGTCTTTTAGCTCAGCATATCATCCTCATACGGATGGACAGACTGAGGTCATGAACAAGAGCTTGGGAGATTTGTTAAGGAGCTTAGTGATTGAACACTACAGTCAATGGGATCAAATTTTTCCACAGGCGGAATTCACTTACAATGATTCACTCAATAGAAGCACACGACAGAGTCCATTCCAGATTGTATATGGAATGCAACCAAGGGGAGTTTCTGAATTGAAAGATTCAGAAGAAGCTAAATTCAGGAGTGCTAGTGAAAGGGACTTTGTAGAAGGAATGAAGGAACTTCACAACATAATCAAGGAGCGATTGCAAAGTTCAAGTCAAGAATAAAAGCATAGAGCATATCAACATAAGTGAGAACTTAAATTTGAATTTGGTGATTTGATTCTTGCGCATTTGAGGAAAGAGAGGTTCCCAAGGGGAACATACAACAAAATGAAGATGAAAAAGATTGGACCATGTAAGGTCATAAGGAAATTTGGGACAAATGCATATGAGATTGAATTACCTGATGAGGTCGGGATCTCACCGATATTCAATATCATGGATTTGTACCCTTACAAAGCTAAAGAAGAAGGAGCATAATATAAAAAAGAAAATATTCAATGGACAAAACAAATGCCTGTAGCTGAAAAGCCATAGATGGAAAGCATAATTGACAAGAGGATTAGCAAAAAGACTAGGAGAAAAGAGTATTTTAAATACTTGGTCAAATGGAAAGGACATCCAGTTGAAGATGCCAGTTGGGAAGATGAAACAACAATTCAAAAACATGGACAGAGCGTGCAAGAGCTCATGAACAGGAGTTCATCAAAATTTTCAAGCGAGGGAGTATGATGCAGGAGCATCGTATAAAGCCAAAGACACATGCCTAACCAAAGGAGACAGATGGAAAAGCGCCAGCACGGATTTTGAAGTGTTTTGAAGATTAATGAATGAACATTAATGTAATAGATAGGAAGAACGTGCAATTGCATTTATAACTACAGATCTGAATTGATTTTAGAGCGTGTGTTCCTATCTGCTAGATGTAATAGACATTTATGATTGTTTAATACAAGTAGGTAGATATGAATGATAGATTAGACAGTTTTAGGAGTGTAGGAGGAAGGAGGGAAAATTAATGATAGACACCATCAACCATTGTATCATTGAAACAATAATTCAGGATTCTTAAGTTGTAGAGCTGCAGAAGAGAATAGAGGAGAACAAAGAATTTCATGCATTTTTGTTGTTGATATTTTCCATGTACATGAACACTGGAATTAATAGAAAAAATCTTTGATTCCAATCTATGTGTTTGTTATGGTTGTTGGAACCACCTGTCGAATGGCTTGTTGCAGGCTTGTTTGTATTCTCTGTATGCATTTCTTTCAATGCTATGTATGTTTGTAGGTTCTGGAATTTTCAGTTAAATGTTTGAATTCTGGGTAAGGGGAGAATGAGTTTCAATTGTTTCTCTTTCTAAGAACTCCTGCAAAGAGGCAGTGGAGGGTCCACAAGGAGTGCGTCGACTAGACTCTGAGTTTCATCTTAGAACTCTCAGAAGAGGTTCAGATTTCATTTTGACGAACATAAGAGCTGTGTAAGGCATGCGAAAGCCGAGCAAAGTCTTGGATTTTACAAATTCGGGAGGAAGATTGGGAGACTGTTGTTGCAAGGAGTGCATGGAGTCAAAGACCTTAAATAGCCAGAGGTTATTGGAAAGTTTCCGCAAGGAGTGCGTGTAGGGATCCTTGTGGAAGCTTTAATTTACAAGCGAATGCTCAGGAGAGACTTAATCTTTGAAGTGATCAAAGGGAACCGAAGGTCAAACTCGTTCCGTAGGAGTCAAGTTCAGGAGGGAGAACGCCAAGTTATTCGGCTAGAAATCCTTGAGACATTGAATCGGATGGTGGAATCGTTTCAAGAGGAAGTGACAAAGTCTCGAGAGCCGTTGGATCTCGTGGAACAACGAAGGGATTAAGACTAAGTGACTTTCACACCTTTAAGCTCAGGAGGAATAGTGACCTTCAAATCCAAATCAGCAAGGACCGTTGATCTCGCATGTGAATTCACACATCAGAGTTCGGGGAGTGGAGTGACCAGTGGCTCGGGTCAAGTGTTTTGGATTCCCGATTGGAGAAATCCTGATACAACGAGAGTTGTTGGATCGAGGGAGGCTTGTAGCAGTTTAATCTTGTCCAAGGCGAAATTTTGGAGTCAGGGAATCATAGAGGAAGAGGAACGGTTGATTGGTTGTTTTCTCGAGTCCTGAAAGATGGAAGCTAGTAGGTGACAAGTGGCATGTGCTCGTCACTTTGGAGGAGTCAACCTTTGTTGACATTTTGCATTTTGGCTATTTCAAGAGTGGTAGGAGTGCACCAAGAACCTCCAACTCATGAAACCCGAAATCCTTCACGGGCTTAAATAAAGAGTTTAATTAAATCTTGGCGTGGTTTCAGAAAATTTTCTGAGCGGATCTCACCCCGAGGGAAGAGGGTCTACACCATAGAAGGTTCATAGTAGGGTTCTCTAAGATTTCTCATCCCATCACTTCTTTGCAAAAGAAGGGAACTAAATTTGAATGGACACTCAAGTGTGAAAATAATTTTAATCTGTTGAAGGAATTACTTACTAGTGGACCTATGTTAAAGATTGTTGACCCAAATGAAATTTGTGTGGTATATACATACACTTTTAAGGCAGGAATTGGGGGAGTCCTCATGAGAAATGGACATGTCATTGGATATGAGTCTAGAAAGCTTAAGGAACATGTCACATACCCACTACAACAAAAATAAATTTTTCGTCGTTTCTTCGAGGGACAAAATCCCCGAATTCCTATGGGGGCCTAGCATAGGCTAGCTCTTCCCTTATCCACCTCCATGTGATCGTTGGTTATGACCACAGGCCAAGCCAAGAGGCCCCTTTCACACTTCGTGAATCAGTGATGCAAGAGAGTCAAGTCTTTCGAGTCTTCAAACCTCGAAAACCAAAATATTACCTTCGATGAGATCGACAGCTGCGAATATCCCCTTGATCCGACGATCCTAGCCATATTGGGATTTCGGTAACTGGGAGTTCGAAGTGAAGCGAACTAAACCATTGGTCACTCCATTCCCCGAAATTTCAATACGCGAGTTCTTGTACGAGATCCAATGATCCTCAATGATTTGGATCCAATGGTCCAGATCCTTTTGGAGTTTCATGAACTAGGAGTTCACGATGCAGCGAATCCAAATCTCTTGTCACTCCAATCCCCAAATTTCGATATGGGAATTCATGTATGAGATCAACGACCCTCGTTGATCTAGATCTGACAGTCACTATCCCTCTTGAGCTTAAGGGTGTTTAAAGACACTCAGTCTTAATCGCATGTCGGGGTTTCGTATACCGGGATTCCACGACTTGCGAAGACAAGGGGTCTTTCCCTCTGGTTTCCTGGATGTAGAAACGCCGAAACTTATTCACACTAAACCGGCTCATCCACAAAGCGCATAGGGGTTTCGTATACCGAGATTTTGTGACTTGTGAAGACAAGGGGTCTTTCCCTTTGGTTTCCTGGATGCCAAAACGCCAAACGGAAGCCACGTGTCCCTCCGATGGATGGTTACGACCTTTAGCCATGATCAACAGTTGTGATCTTTTCGGGATGATCAATGGTCTCTATCACTCCTAATCTTTCATACGCTCTGAAACCTCCAAAGGGTTTCTCGACCTCTACACTCCATGCAGGGTTCTTGCACACGACGGTGCAATCCTTCCTGAGCTTGTCTAGGACTTAGGGAGTTCTGGGTTCGGTTTTCCTCACAGAAAGCCTATGTCGATCTGCATTACCTCTCCTGAGCTTAACAAACTTCATTCTCAAAGGGCTCTAAACAATTAGGAGGGTTGGCATGCGTACATAAAACTGTGTCCGGGGTCGACGAACACACAATTCGTGACTCTAGTTTATGCCTCCACAAAACACAAGAATTTATGAGAATAAAATAATCTCCTAACCATATAATTTCTTAATGGCCTAGTTATACAATTAAGCAGAAATAGGGGAGATACAGTATGTCCATTAAGAAATACGCACAATTCCTGAAACATACACAGTATAACCAATTCATACACAGTTACGACTAAATTACACAGGGTAGGAAATCGCTTATCTATTACAGGTTTCCGCCAACCAAGTGACTGTGGGTGTTCGTCCTTCCACCCGACCATAGGCACAGAGGCATTAATTCTTAGCACTCTGGACACCCCCATGCCAAGCCATGATATCACTAGGGAATTCTCACACTTCTCGAGGGTTCTTCCTTCGTTTCTGCTTCTGTTTGGGTCCTTTTCTCTGTAACTCAAAGATTTCTCTTTTGGTTATGGCCTCGATGAGGTTTCTCAGATGTTCCTTGACATCAATCTCACGACCTTCAGTTTGTGACTCGATGGAGAGCTTTGCGCATCTCCCTTGCGAGCTTATGCTCTTCTTGTCTGGTGTCCCCTCTCCCGTGTGTATCCCTCTTACCTTGGGAGGTTTGTCAACCTATCATGTTCCTTCTGTCAGAAGGAAGCTTAGGTCTGTAGGTCCCTTCAGTACTTTGAGCTGACAACCCATGTTTCCATTCATGGGGGTGGTTGATAATTCAACCATCGGTCATTTCTTCATTAACTGATTTCTCTCCTTGGGATTTGAAGGAGGTTGTCATCCTCATCAAGAGAAATTTTGGGGTTATCTTTCATAATGAATCCTCTCTTATAGTTTTCACGTTCTTCCTCTAGTAATATCATGGCGAGTACTTTCAAGGATTCACCCCCATAGTCAGTTATTTGTCAACTCAATCAATAAAACATTTACATTGTCCTCATGCCTTAGCATGGTAATTCCTATTTTATGATTAATTACAAATTGGGGGAAACAGGGCGTTACAATTCCCTCCCCCTTAAAGGAACACCGTCCTTGGTGTTCCTTCTCAAAAACACCTTTCATGCCTTTCTCATTCAACCACTTCAGAAGGATTGACCTTCATTCTCGTTTAGGTCCTCTTTCAGGATCTTAGTCTTCATAATTTGCCTTCAATAATTCTTGGACAACAAGCACATTAATCACAATTTTGTGCGAAAACATCTTACTGTTGTTCAAAACTCAAAAGGAATTTTTCATAATCTTAGCACAATAATTATCTGTGCAGTTTGTGGATCCATATCCACATGGTAGTTTTGTTATCCATGCTCATCGCTTTCCTTGACGTACCCATTGGGTGCATGATTCCAATTCAATAGTTCACAAGAGCTATCATGATTTCATCTTCCTTTCCAAGGTTTTTTTTTTTTTTTCTTCCGCACGAGAAACTACCCACTGTGTGCATGATCCCAATAGTTTACAAGAATTATTAAGGTCTCCTCTTCCTTATGGTCACTCACCCTCTAGGCCCAGGCTCATGCATCCCCTTCACTGTTATACAGTCCCTCGGGCGATCCATCTTGCCCTGCCAAGGTTTTCTCGCACAGGAAAATTTTAGAGACTCTATCGAGTCTTACAGTCGAGGCATCCCTCAGACTTGCTATGTCGAGGTGTACCTTCGGCTTGTGTTACCTCAACATAATAATTTGTAGGCGATCATGGATTATCACAGGGTTTTCATGACTCAGCAGTAGCCTTTTTTCATCATGTTCAGCTTTGACAGCCTTCATCTGTTCCTTCTGGACAGATCTTTTCTCCTCCCCTGTGTCATAGGTATACAACATTCATGAGACATCATTATAAATTCCAACTTTCAGAATTTTTATTGCAAATCTGTCACCCACAAATTTTTCCAATCTCCTCTTTTATTTTCAGATATGTTCCGTACGGAACCAGATTCACAATTATGAGACTTTCCTTCCCATAATATTTTAGCTCAGCAGGAAATCGGTCTTCCTTATGGGCTTACAACATTGCCATATCCAAGACTCTTTTTCTTCCTGCACTTTCAACTTCAATCGACCAAACAACTTGTTATCTTTTCCATGCATATACATTTTATTGCACCTTTACAACATCGTCACAACAATTTCAAAATTTTGCATACTTAACAATTAAATTACTTTCTCAAAAAGGAAATACCATTCCTTGCAGTTTGGCTCAGCAGGAAATCGGTCTTCCTTATGGACTTACAACACTGCCATATCCAAGACCCTTTCCTCCCTGCAATTTCATTCCTCAGCTAATCAAATTGTTAGTTCTCATGCACATACATTTTTATCGCACCTTTTCAGCTTCATCACAACAATTTCAGAATTGTGCATACTAACAATCAAATTCACTTTCTCAAAAGGAAATACGATTCCTCGCAGTTTGGCTCAGCAGGCAATCAGTGTTTCTTATGGGCTTATCTCACTGCCATATCCATGACCATTTTCTTCCTGCAATTCATTCTTTCCACATCCAAACAAACTGTTAGTCTCATCTCATCATACCAAACTTTTCAAAACATAATTAAACATTTCAAAATGGTTTTAACAATTGTGCCAATATCCATGGCCACATTCATACCCAATGCATTCTTGCATTGTTTTTCAAGTTCGTCACACTATATGACCGGTTCTTAGCCATGGGGTGTTGGAATTTAACCAACCTTTTCCTCATATGGTTTATTCATTTTCTTTCATTCTTATAGTAGGACCATATTGCCTGCTATAGGCCGATCATGATCCCAAATCAATACACATGAACTCAACATTTTCACATGAATGCCTTTACGCATTCCTTGATTGTCAATTCATTCATGACATATCAATTTATGAGTTCTCCCAATGGTTACAAACAATGTTTACTACCAGAGGTTCATACCTCCATTATTTAGGTCCTCCTTCCCGAATCATACCTTACTTGGGTATCCAAGGCATACAATTGCCTTTCAAAGTTCATGCATAACACTAAGACAATAAAATATTTCAAAAGGGGTTCTTACCAAATCCCTTCATACCTTGTGCCACATAGGCACAAATATCTTTATACTGGTTATTGGCTGCTAGCACTCTCTTTCTGATCTCTACCTCATCAACAGTGCTTTAGCGGGATTTTCACAGTCATGTCAACAATCTTCCGACCACAGCCTCCCCATGGTCACCCTCTGCTTGAGGTTGTTCATTATTGGCAACTGTCTTTCTCAACAGTTCCAATCTTATTTCTTTCTACACATGACATACACCATAGGCACATTATTCATCATGTAAATTAAAATGAAAGTACCATAGCATTTAAATTAATAAAATATTTTCAGACATGTCCCAGCATATCCGTATGTACTTCATCACACTATCCTTAATGTTTTCATGAGTGCAACACAACAGTTCTCAATTGTTTTTACAGTATTACAACCATCATCACTATGGTGTCAAAATATTTCCGTTCATCAATGTATTAGCTTTCTCATCCCATAGAAAACATAATGCACAACAAGGAAAGAATTAAGGGCTCTCCCCTTCTTCAAATTCTTTCTACATCGTCTGGGACTTTTCATCCCAACCGAGTTATCTCTAAGGCCTCACTGTCTCTTCTCTACTTTTTCAATTCTACTCCCTGTCAGGATCTTCCTGCTCTTTTCCTTGAGTCGCCTTGGTTAGGCCTCACCCTAACCCTTTTTTGGGATACTGTAGCATGCTTTAATAGAAACTCTTTGCTCATAATGAATCACAAGCATGTGCATCCTACACACTTCCATTCGGTTATCAGAATGGTCAATATTCAGTTGTTAGTCTTCTATTAATTACATGATTCTTTCAAAATGTAATCCTGGATTCTTATATATGGGTAGGCCTTGCAACCCATTGTCCAACCTTAAAAAATTATTAGGGTTGTGACTCTGTTCTTCTGACAAATTCCTTACACAGTTCCTCCACCGGGAACTCCTTCAGTATGCAACTTCCTTGTTTCATATCCATCACTATCTGTGATGGCCTCAAGATCGAATTAGCTTTATCTTGTTAATAAGCATTCTTTAAGGGACATAGACATAGCTTTCTGGTATGTATTCCAGATTATGCATCTACAAATGTTCTAGGTTTTTTTTTGCTAACTTACATCCACGATGTACTTAGCTATACTCATAATCGTAAGCCTATGTGCAGTTTCCATAGGTATATTTTACAACCCACATCCATCTTTACTGTTAATATCAGGCAATTCAGATTCATTCACAATCCTTCTCATGTGATGCTCAAAGGCGTAATCATTTGTCTCTTATTATGACAAGAGAGAATCCTTGCTCATTTACCCTTTCATCTAATTATATTGGTACTTCCTGAGGAAATGGAATACATTCCCCTCAAGCTATTATTTGGAACATAACTTTCATGACTCCCCATAATGGAGTTAGCTATGCCTCCATAGTATTCATTTAATCTGGACAAGATAAATACTTTCTTCACGTTTCACTCATCAGGGAAATCACATTGGGCCTCTAGTATACTTATACTCTTACATCATACATGTGCATTACTTGCACGTCTAATATCATTCATACCTTACCGGTATTAATATCAGGCTTCCTGTTATGAAGCTTCATAATGCATTAAACTCATGCACTCAAGTACAATTGAATATAGCTAAGTATTCATCATACTAGTTCACGCCTTCTCCTCACGTGACCACTGGCAGTGACCACGATCCAAACTAAAAGGCACTTCGCATTTCATGATTTCGAGATTCTTGTTGCAAGGAACTCTGGTTCCTCAATCCCCAAAATCCAAAAACCCGAAAGACCAAGGCTAAGGTTTTCTCAGCTCTTTTATTCACATGACCCTTCCCTTAGAACCTGGGGTCAACTCCTAGACACGCGTCAGGATCCCGTGTTTCAGCGAATTCGTGGACAATGCTCCACCGTTTCCCAAACTTCTGATCCATGAGGGTCCGACAACCTGGATCCCATGGTCCAGATATCTCTGCCAATCAACGGTCCCAATCAAATCCTGTCTTTCCACCTTTCGGGATTCTGGCGGAGTCTTCACCTCCTAACTCTCGATTTCAAATCCCCAAAATGTGTATGCGTCAGATCAACGATCCACCGCCTGTCTCGATCCAATGGCTCAGGTTGGATATCGGGATTTCATGACATGCGAGTTCTCAAAACTCTGCCCGTTGACTTCTAAACCTCCGACTCCTGAAGATCCGATTACACCGGATCTACGGTTCAGGTCTTCCGCTAACCAACGACCCTAATTGAATCGATGATTTACCTTGCGTGACTTTGGGAAAGTCTTCGCTTCTATTTTACCAATAGCCAAAACCTCGAAGCTCTAGATCAATGAATCTCACTGATTCCAATCTAACAGATACTATTCCTCCTGAGTATGTGAGTGATGAGAGGTTATCATCCTTATCTTCTCCACTGATCTACTAGATCTAACGGTTCACGGAATTTTGGTATTCCTCCCTCCGATAATTCCACCGTCCGTTCATATTTTCAATGACTTTCAGCCACAAACTTGGCATCAACTCTTCTGGAATCATCCTCTGTGTTCAACCTCCAGAGCTTTCAAACTTTAACACAAGCTTGTTTCTATATGCACACTCAGCATACGAAATTTCCCCGCTATCTTTTTTGAGCTTTTAAGTTACTTACATGACTAATCTCATAGTCATAACTCATATGGATGTTACCCTCTATTTATGCGAACAACCAACAAGGGTCACTCTTGGGAATTAGCAACAGTCGCAAAGGACTCCTCTTAATCTTGTTTAAACAGATTATCCTTGTTGTCGATTCTAACCATTATAGGTCAGATAATTTGACCCTACATATTTTCATCAGTCCTCTCAATCGTGAGGAGTTATATGCTCAGGGTTTAGTCTTTTAATAATACAATAATTATAACTTTCTAAGGACCCTACCATTCCTTACCATATTTCCTAAACATGAAGGAGTTCTTCATGAGGATATTAATTCTTACCTAACTAGCCATCTCAATTGCAGGAGACTCTACCTGCTTTAGTAGGTAGCCATCGTAACACTATAACATAACAACTCAGTTCATGTCCCTTTTCTGGCTCGTGTAGCTTCATAGAACAATTTATTCCACCTCTGTTATTCATACTCAGGTCTTATCAGTAATATTGATTAGTGCATCCCTACTCCTATAAGAGTAGTTATCATTTTGACAAAGGAACAATATAATTCCTTTGTTGGAATTCCATAGAAATTCCCAAATTACAGTTTCATTTTGCAGTCCTTCTCCTTAAAAAATAAATAAAGATAACAATATATCCTTACGTGACTTGTACATGAGCCCAAGAAAGCCAAGTGTTGTAACCATGCTCTGATACCAATTTGTCACATACCCACTATAGCAAAAATAAAATTTTCATCTTTTCTTCGAGGGACAGAAACCCCGAATTCCTATGAGGGCCTAGCGCAGGCTAGCTCTTCCCTTATCCACCTCCATGTGATCATTGGTTATGACCACAGGCCAAGCCAAGAGGCACCTTTCGCACTTCGTGACTCAACGATGCAATATAGTCAATTCTTTTGACTCTTCAAACCCCGAAACCCAAAATCTTACCTTCGATGATATTGAGGGTTGCGAATCTCCCCTTGATCCGACGGTCCTGGACGTATCAGGATTTCAGTAAGCAGGAGTTCGAAATGTAGCGACCCAAACCACTGGTCACTCCATTCCCTGAACTTCCGATACATGAGTTCTTGTACGAGATCCAATGATCCTCAATGATTTGGATCCAACGGTCCAGATCCTTTCGGAGTTTCATGAACTAGGAGTTCACGATGCAGCGACTCCAAATATCTTGTCACTCCAATCCTCTAATTTTGATATGGGAATTTGTGTATGAGATCAATGAACCTCGTTGATCTGGATATGACGGTCACTATCCCTCCTGAGCTTAAGGGTGTTGAAAGACACTCAGTCTTAATCGCGCATCAGGGTTTCGTATACTGGGATTCTGCGACTTGCAAAGACGAGGGGTCTTTCCCTCTGGTTTCTTGGATGCCGAAATGCCGAAACTTATTCACACTAAATCGGCTCATCCACAGAGCGCATCGGGGTTTCGTATACCAGGATTTTGCAACTTGCAAAGATGAGGGGTCTTTCCCTCTGGTTTCTCGGATGTCGAAACGTCGAACAACAACCATGTGTCCCTCTGATGGATGGCTGCGACCTTTAGCCACGATCAATAGTTGTGATCTTTTTGGGATGATCAACGGTCTCTATCACTCTTGAGATTTCATACGCTCTAAAACCTCTAAAGGGTTTCTCGACCTCTGCACTCCATGCAGGGTTCTTGCACACGACGGTGCGATCCTTCCAGAGCTTGTCTAGGACTTAGGGAGTTATGGGTTCGTTTTTCCTTGCAGAAAGCCTGTGTTGATATGAACTACCTCTCCTGAGCTTAACAAAATTCATCCTCTAAGGGCTCTAAAGAATTAGGAGGGTTGGCATGCGTACATGAAACTGTGTCCGGGGTCGACGAACACACAGTTCGTGACTCTGGTTTATGCCTCCACAGGACACAAGAATTTACAAGTATAAAATCATCTCCTAACCATATAATTTCTTACTGGCCTAGTTATACAATTAAGCATAAATAGGGAAGATACAGTATATCCATTAATAAATATGCACAGTTCCTAAAACATACACATTATAACCAATTCATACACAGTTACGGCTAAATTACATAGGGTAGGAAATCGCTTATCTATTACAGGTTGCCACCAACCAAATGATTATGGGTGTTCGTCCTTCCACCTGACCATAGGCACATAGGAATTCATTCTTAGCACTCTGGCCACCCCCGTGCCAAGCCATGATATCACCAGGGAATTCTCACACTTCTCAAGGGTTTTTCCTTCGTTTTTTCTTCTGTTTGGGTCCTGTTCTTTGTAACTCAAACCTTTATCTTCCGGTTATGGCCTCGACGAGGTTTCTTATATGATCCTTGGCATCAAGCTCGCGGCCTTCAGTTCGTGACTCGCTGGAGAGCTCCACACATATCCCTTGCGAGCTTACGCTCTTCTTGTCTGGTGTCCCCTCTCCCGTGTGTATCCCTCTTACCTTGGGAGGTTTGTCGACCTATCATGTTCCTTCTGTGAGAAGGAAACTCAGGTCTGTAGGTCCCTACGGTACTTCGCGCTGAAAGCCCATGTTTCCATTCATGGGGGTGGTTGATAATTCAACCATCGGTCCTTTCTTCATTAACTGATTTCTATCCTTGGGATCCGAAGGATGTTGTCATCCTCATCAAGGGAAATTTTGGGGTTATTTGTCATAATGAACCTTCTCTTATAGTTTTCACATTCTTCCTCTAGTAATATCATGGCCAGTTCTTTCAAGGATTCACCCCCACAGGCAGTTATTTGGAAACTCAGTCAATAATACATTTACATTTCCCTCATTCCTTAGCATGGTAATTCCTATTTTATGATTAATTACAAATTGGGGGAAACAAGGTGTTACAGACCATGATAGGAACTATGCCATGCGTGACTTGGAACTTGCTACCATTGTTCATGCCTTGAGGTTGTGGAGGCAATTTTTCATGGGGAAGAAATTTGAATTAAGAACATACCACATTGGTCTGAAGTATATTTTTGAACAATTGACCTTGAATGCTAGGAAAACAAGATGGATGGAATTTTTAAGTGAGTATGACTTTGATATCAAGCATATCAAGGGAAAGGAGAATAAAGTTGTCGATGCTCTTAGTAGGAGAGTGCATCTCATGCGTACTACTGCTGTCAGTATGCATCAGTCAGAATTGAAGAGAATAATTTTAGATTGTCTTGTTACAGATCAACATTACCTACAGGTAAAGGAAAACTTACAACAAGGATATGTACAACAGAAAATAAAGGAGTATGAGATAAAGGAATATGTATTACTCATGCATAAAAATAGAATCTATGTTCCTAGTTCCAGAGAACTGAGGAATGTGGTATTGAAGGAAATGCATGATGTTCCTTATGCTGGACATCCCGGTTACCAAAAAAAAATTACAGAAGTAAGAAGTCGGTTCTTTTGGCTGGGAATGAAGAAGGATGTTTCTGATTACATTGCTTGATGTATGGAATGTCAGAAGGTGAAGGATGAGCATAGGCACCCAATGGGTTTGCTGCAACCATTTCCAATTCCATATAAGAAATGGGAAGTGATCACCATGGATTTCATCAGAGGATTACCCATAACGAATAAGAAACATGATTCAATCATGGTGGTGGTTGAAAAATTAACAAAGGTTGCTCATTTTGTGCCTGTGAAGACAAAGTATACAATGGCTAATATTGCAGAAATTTTCATGAAGGAAATTGCTAGGTTGCAAGGGATACCTAGGACAATTGTCTCGGACAGAGATACAAATTTTACCTCCAACTTATGGAGGGGATTGTTTAAAGGATTTGACACAAATCTAAACTTTAGCACATCATATCACCTCGAGATATATGGGAAATGGGAGAGAGTCAATTGAATAATTGAAGACATGCTGAGAATGTATGTGATGGATAAGCCATCTAAGTGGGAAGATTACTTACACTTGGTTGAGTTTGCATATAAAAATGGGTATCAATAGATGAATAGATAAATGTTCTTAAAAATTTATTCATTAAAATCAAAGGAATTCAAAGAAATTTCCATATACAAGGATTGAATTCTGCTAATGATGCATTGATAGCCAAAATAGAGATGAGTCATGCACTCATATCAACTTTCTCTTTGATGTTCACACACAATATCTTTGAACATATAAACGGATACAAAACATAACTAAAGTTGTAACTCCTCTACAAAATACATATTATCCTACTACTTGATCACTTCTAGTAAACAAAAACTCGACCCTTACTTATCTGCATGCACCCCCACATGTCTTCCACAAAGTGTGGAAATCATAACAAACTTTCCTTCTCATCCACCACCTCGATCGCGACTAGTCAAGTTGTTACAAAATTAGTTACAATGATTCCTAAAGATATTTGAAAATCTGACATGCATATGATCTCTTTAAGTCCTTGCACGTAGTACAAAATGGGTTGGTAGATGTAGTAAATCCTTGGTTTCCGCATATGTTGAGACTTGGCCCTGCATAATGCATATTCTTGAATGCACATGAAGTGTTGACTTGTGTGTGTTTGGTCTTCAAACCCTTAGGGTGTCAACATGCCCCCAAAACTCTTAGTTGGATCACCCTCGAGCCAATGAAGTTTCTGAAGGCATGGTAGAGGAGGCTGAGTGCATTGTACTAATGATTTATACAATGAATGCTTTGAATTCTCCATTGATTACGTGAAAAATATTTGCCAAGGTTTTTGTCTTGGTGCAAAACTCCTAGACATACCAAGTGTAATTTTCTTCATAGTAAGTTTGATATTCTTGCAAATTTGGATGATTGGGGTTGACTTTGCTTGTACATATGTCAATTTGTAGTGGTGTAATTGAGCCTTCCTGGCTACATTGAATATAATATATGAAAGCTTAAATTGGTCTATGCAAGAAGATGTAATCTCTTGAATTTGGTTGGAAATTTTTGTCATGGCATATTGTCATTCTACGGGTGGTAAGGAGGGTAAAGCCTACTTATTTTGCTTGATTTAGTCCTCAGTTGTTTGGATATGATAATAAATTATCTTGGTTTTGGGGGAATCCTGGAGTTGTGTCCAAATTTTGATGATATATTCCACCACCCTGAGAAATATCCTATGCGTGCCTATCCTAGCTTCTCATAAAGTTAAAATTTTTGTTGTGGAAAGTACTAGACTCTCTCATTTAGTTTTCTAAGTTTCATCGCAAAGGGAGGTCTAGAATGTCTTCAGCTATATTGGTAAATTGCACATAAACTTTGTTAACTACATCAATCAATTCCTTGTTCGTAGTGGTTTCTTCTTCGTCGTGTGATTTAATCTTGTTGTTTGCAACATTGATATTTTTGTGGTCCACGATCTTCTGGTTCTGCTTGTATTGGGTGTCCCTATGTTTAGTAATTTATTTGTTTTGTTTTTGTTGTAGTTCGGCTCAAGATTGGCTGAGTACATGGTCATTTTTTCTTAGTTCATTCATTATCTCAGTCATATAGGTCTACAAGTTCTACAAAGGAACCTACACCAATGCTAATTCAACATATGGTAATGGGTGAGGCTCTACAGTAGCATATGATTCCACATTTGTGGTGGCTAATGGGTTAAACTGATGCACTCTCCTCTAGGTATTGTTGCATGTATATGTAGCAATGTTTTTTGTCATACGATGTCCTTGGGGGAAGGACTCGGTGTTGGATCAAGTTATAGATGATGGCAGAGTTCATCCAATTTTAGCATCGACACTCTATTAATTATCTGTTGCATAATCAAATCAATGTGGACCTATTTGATGATGCTCAGGACTAGGGTGGAAGTCCACATAGGCTGATGTGTGAGAATGATAGTGTTAATATTCTTATCTCTTCTCTGGTCAGGAACCAATTTGTGCATGGAACTTCCTCCATGATGGGCATGATGTCGATCTACTTCATTGAAGTTGGTGTGAGTTATTGTTCACTAGATTCCAGGATAAGACTTAGCTTAAATGGTGCATGCAGTTTCTTTGTAATTGGTGTCTTTACTGGGGTGTCCTGTGTGTGCTTCGACTTCCCTTTCCATTTTTAGGTTATTTTGGTTGCATTTGCGTGCATCTTCTACTCGAATGGTCCTTTTCCTTTATCTTGGTTGTTGCACCCTCTTGTTTCTCATCTACATATTCCTTATTTTTTTGTTGGGCTCCCTTGCCTCTTTTGCTTCTCCCGTCATTGCTTCATTTGTGTCTCCAATTACGTTAAAGCAATACCCACATAATCTATATTTATAGAATAAAAATATAAATGCAACACATTTATCCATAGTAATATTAAAATATTTATCATAAAATTTTCATCCTCAACCTATGTGCTTTAACTATGATTTGCAGTAATCTGCAATCTCTTAGCCAAGTTAATATTGATGAATTTATTCTTTCTACTAGGGTTTATAGAAACTATAAAATTTTCATGTTGAATACATTCATGGATATATAATATGAAGTTATCACATAAAAATAAACCTCTAGTGCTCCTCTTCTCCTTCTTCCTAACATGAGATCACCTATCTAAAAATATTTTTTCAAATTATTCATCTGAAAGTGCATTTATCTTGTCAATGTTAAGAAAATTCCAACAATTGGTAGCATCACTTCTTAGATTCCAATCGATTCAAATTTTTCACTTATTTCCCTAATATGAATTCCTATTTTTTAATGTATTTTCAAAAGTAGGGTCATCATATTTTCCTATTAAAAACATCTTACTATGCAAAAAAAAAAAATGGAGCTAGGGTTTCAGAGATAATCACTTATCTTTCGATGGAGCTCCTTTATGTAATTAGGTTTTGAGTTTGAAAATGAAAAATGATCATAGGTTTGATTACACTTCTTTGATTGGTTATTATGACCCCTATTATGAAATGTCATGGCTTCTCTAGATATATTAGCACTAGTTTGACATAAAGCTGTGCACTCTATCAAAATATGTCCAATCTTCAAAATTCACGACCATAACTAGAAAAAACCTTTAAAACATCCTTTTTTTGAATCAACGATATCACCACATTTTGGACATTTCTTTTTAATTCAGTATTTTTTTGAGAGGAATTCATATATGTGGTTGGATTCTTCAAATTTCACAAAAAAAAATTAAAAATAGATTTGAATTCTATTGTTCTCTTTTTTATGTCAAAACTATGCAAAAAGAGAAAACAATTCCCACTATGTGCCCAAGAAATAGCTTTGATACCATTTGTAGTTAAATCTCAAAGATATAAAACATAATCCACCATAAACTTCATAAATAAACCCTTGAACATCCAAGATACCAAAAGATCCACCATTAACAACACAAGTATATGGAGAGGAGAACCCTTGAGGTAGGGTAACAACATCAAATAATATTCATGGAAGGAATCACTCCACAAGTGATGCTTACCGCCTAACAATACAATCCAACACACACCAATACAATAATACACATGTGTGTTTATACTATCTCATGGGTATCCCTAGCGGTCTTATGCCAACTACCCCTTATTATTATATTATTTCTTTTTAATTACATAGTGAGAACATTCCATTATTATGGCCACATTACATTTACTATCCCCTTGGGTACCTCCCTAAGTACCCCATATTATGTTCCATGGGTACATCATAGCTATCATGATTTGAAAGGTGTTAGTAACATTGATATAATAGTGTGTTTCCTTTGCGAAGTGATGATTAAGGAAATTGTGGGTGTTTCCATTGTTAATTAAGACAATCACCTTCTCATGCCTAATATATCAAGCAAAATTTAATGTTCAAGGAGATGGAATTCCAACTAGGACATGAGGAGAGATTTATGATTCCTTACAATGTTGGTTTGGAGTGGGAATATCTGATGTAGAAGGTGTGATTTATTCCAGAGTTAACTAGACAACCTCATCATTAGAAATATCCTCGGAAATAACCATAAATAATTTATGTTTCTTACTTGTATGACTGATAAATCACTTTTCAGTTGATCATAATGATAACAAAGACCTTTGATTTGACATTCTACAATTGTTTCTAGTGTCAACTTGTGGACCTTGAGGAGTGGAATAGCATGTTGATGTGGAATAAAGTTTAGTTGTTGACATGGAAGAATGTTTATCTATTTACAATAGGCATATGCATTAAATTGTGCATTAATTTGTGCCCGGAAATATAACTAAGAAGCATCCAACTAGTAGCATGATGATTCATTATTTATTTATTTATTTATTTTTTATTTCCTCCTTAATACCACTAATAAAACATTTCTTGAAAAATAAATAATATGTTCTTCCACCATTCCTATTTGAAGCAATTTTTTAAGATAATGAATGAAATTCTGGGTGTTTTTGTAGTTTATTCAGAAAATCACCTTCTCATGCTTGATATATTAGACAATAATTAATGTTCAAGGACATGAAATACTTGTCAAGGAATGAAGGTAGATTTGGGATTCCTTACAATGTTGGTTTGGAGTTGAAACATTCTTTGTAGGAGGTGTGATTTCCTCTAGAGTCAATCCACCAGCCTCTTTGATAGATATGTCCCTGGAGAAAACCATAAAAAATTTATGTTCTTTACATGTATGACCTAGTAAATGACCTTCACTTGATCATTATTATAG